>JAYKQN010000022.1:11707500-11775000 GCA_036785175.1 Eupleurogrammus muticus
GTATTCTGTTTAGTTGTTACGCAGTGTGTGTGTGTGCATATGTTCACATTTAACTTTGAGACATTACAAGGTGACTTCAGGGGAAAAAATGGAAAACCAGAGCTGCCATGGCATATTATTTGACTGATGTTTTAAGCATGAAACTTTTTTTTTTTTTTTTTTTTTTTTCGGGAAAAGCGCCAATCCAGCAAGCAATTCCGATGTCAAGTCTGGGAAAAGTAAATATATTCAGCATGCAACTTTCCCAATTTTGGCTCCACGTAACCTCACTTTTACTCAAGGATACACAGCGAGATCGATTTCACCCCTTAACACAACTCATGTCTCTAGAGATTGTTTAAACAGGCACGACATGTAAATGATTAATTTACTCTGACTCTGTTTTCCTTTTAATTCAGACAAATGAAGGATCAGTCGAAGAAGGTGGCCAACCTGAAACACAAGGAGCAGCAGGAGAAGAGCAAGAACGCCCTAATGATGGAGGAGGCTAAGAAGAGAGAGGACAACCTGAACGAGAGCTCCCAGCAGATAAAGGTATGAAGGGAGGAGGAGGAGGGGGTACAAGAGAAAGAAAGTCAGGTCGAAAAAGTTTGCTCCGTCCTACCTTGAATATTGTCTACTTTCACTGCAGTGCTTCATTGCGATGTGACAATTATGACAGGGAGCCTGAGGCAATGTCAAACACACTCACTCTCTCTTTTTCTCTCTCTCACACACACACACACACACACACACACACAGACAATTCAGTTCGTGTGAGAAGGGGGTAACGGGCGAGGGTGATTGACAGAGGTGAAGGGGAGAAAGGGTTGATGAAATGGGTAAGGAAAGGCGACGGGAAGGGGTGATTAGAGGAGAAATACTGCAAGGGACCCACACACCGAGCTATGCAGCGAATGCTGTGGGTTTAAAACAAAAAAAAACGCTTCCTGTGGTTTCAGAGTTTCCCCCTAATTGTCTGCCGGGGTGTCGAGTGACCACGGGTTCAACAGCCATACCGTACGTGGGGTGATGATTTGGAACTGTAGTTTTCTTCATATTTCTCTTTTTTTCCTCTTCTTCTAAGATTGCAGGTTGTCTTTCACCTTTCCATCTCCTACCCTACCTTCTCAGTTTTCACCCTTTTTCACACCTTTTTCACACTTTTTTCTACTTTTTCCTTACTCTTTTTATCACCAATCCATCTATCCATCGCGTACTCCTCCCTTGTATCTTCCAGTAAAAACCCAGTGGTCTCGTTGATTAGAGGCAGATGAAAACACTATTTCTATGTGTGTGTGTGTGTGTGGTTATGGGATGAGCTGATAGCCGTGTGAGTCACTCAGACTTATGAGACCGCAACGGTTACCACCATAACCCGTGTGTCAGTCCCCAGCCATCCTGCATGGTTTCGCAAGCCCTCAAGCCCGTAAATAAAGAACATGACTATATTTCAAACCGTAAATTGAATCCAATACAACATAATGAGAATTTTTTTCTTTAATCTAATTAAATCCATCTCAGTCTGCATACTTAGACGCCAAGTCATGTTGGATCTGGAGCAGCGTTCAGATCCACAGCACATGTGTCGGAGATGTTCTGTCATGACCCGTGTGTCTCATTCTCACTCACCGTCTCCGAGTTATTGATTTAAGGCTTAATTTAACCAGCAAAAGTCGGTTTCCTGGCAAGAAGGGAAAACAAATCTTTTTTTTTTTTTTTGGAAACTGGTGAGTTGCAGTGTCGTCATTTTTACTTAAAACACCTTCATGTGTCACAGGGATTTAATAAAAAAGTCAAATCAGATTTTCTAATTTCTGAGTCCTCTGCAGCCTAATCCAGATACTGGAAGCGGCAGACTATGTTTTTTTTACTCTAAGGATGTGTTAAGCAGGAGGGAATGTGACACTACTGTGAACTGATTTATAAATCTATCAACTATGGAGGAAGTCAGATTAGAAGGTGAATATGAGTAAACCAATTGAATTCCTGGCTAGCGTACACTTGAATTAAAATAGTTAAAGCCACTATAACCAATGTTCCTATTTTTCTGAGGATCATGTGACTACATTTATGTGAAAAGGAGATGCTCACAGTGATGAATCCACAGAGAATAATCAGTTCACGCTGCAGCGCCCTGAGCTATTCTGAGCGTTTGTAGCCTCCTTCAGTGCGAGCGCTGCAACTAACACAAATTGTCAGTGTCATTTTTGGCAGCGGAGGTCTGCTTTCAGCACTGTACGCCGCTTTCAGACCAGACAAGTTAATGACTAGCTGGTGAACATAATGAAGCATTACACAGCTAAAGAGCCATATATTTCCCACCGGAGTCGGTGGAGAAGAAAAACAATGATAAAAAAAAGGGAGCGAACTTAGGACATATCTTCATGAAGTGACCAGAAACACGACTCCAAATAAATGCTAATGGTGCTTCATGTCTGCTGGATGTGTAAATAATTAGGCTAATGTTTTCCTACAGAGTTTGCCATATGAACTTAAGCGGGGATCATTTGTCAATGTTGTGTTTCCACTGTGCCAAGTTGCCAAAAAACTTGTTATTGGAGGTTTAAAATGATTACATCTCAGATCCTGTGATGTAAAAAACAAAACACTCACTTAGTAATTTAGTCGATAATCCAGGAACAGAAAAACACTGACAATAACTTTTTTACTCCATAAAATGTCATAAAAGTAAACGTATTTACAATGAAATAGTGCTGGAAAATCCTGAGATTTACTGTAAGAATGTGGTGTTTTCTTAAATAAATGCTGTAATCAATCATGACATATTGTCTTTAAATTGTGTCTCATTTTTAATTATCCATACATTTGTGTGTGTGTGTGTGTGTGTGTGTGTGTGTGTGTGTGTGTGTGTGTGTGTGTGTGCGTGTGTGTGTGTTTCAGGACTCCCTCCGTCAAAAGGAGGAGCGCATCGAGGAGCTGGAGGAGGCGCTGCGGGAAAGCGTTCAGATCACAGCCGAGAGGGAGGTGGTGCTCGCCCAGGAGGAGCAGGCACGCTCCCACTCTGAGAAACAGGTAAGCGCCCTCCATCGCTGACGCACACACACGCTTACACATGCACTGTGTGTCAGTGCATGTGTAAGGTGAACCCTAAACCCCCCAAACAGCAAATATGTGATCCACACCCAGAACTTTCCCTAAACCCGAACACCTATCCCCCTCCTTTTTTTTCCTTTCACAAAGACATAAATGTTCTCATTTGAAGGATTTCCTTCCATTTTTCTGTCTTTGTGGAAGACCTCGACCTCAACGTGCGAGGAAACACACACAGACAAACATCCTAAGGGCGACATAAAAACTCTTTCTGACATAGCTAAACATTACTGACCCAAAAGTGGCTAATGGCAGTGGCGACACACATGCCCTTCGCCAACTGAGCTCATTCAGGTGTGGCTGTGTGTGTGTGTGTGTTTGCCCAGTCACTCCTCATTTGGAGGAGAGGTAAATACATCCCTATTTAAAGAACAACTTGTATTTTGTCCACCTCAGCCAGGCAACACACAAACAGCTTCTTCTTCAAATGGAGCGTGGGCTGACCACTCCAATTTGTAATCTGTTTTATCTATGTTGAGACAGTAGGAAACTCATAGTGGTGTTAGGGGAGGCTCAGGAAGGGAAAAGTTTCAGTGAGTGTGTGCGCGCGTGTGTGTGTGTGTTGTTCCCCTGGGTGCCGGTGACTTAACGAGGCCATAGAGATGGGAAATGTTCTTCAGGCCCTGGATGGGTTTTGACAAGTGGGGAAAAAACAGCATGGGCCGTGAGGATGAAAACTGCCCTGAGAAAACATCGTCCGCTGTAGCTGTTGGCAAAAAATGGCAGGACTCCATTGTTATTACTGCCTCTGAATGTTGGCCGTCCTCGCTGACTTCTGCTGGACGGACGCATGAAGACAGACATGGAAACAGGCATTTTTACTTTCGAAGGTGATTTACTTGCACCTTAAACATATTTAATGTTAAAGAGTTCCAGACAGACATATGTAAGAGAAGGAAACATATGAGCAAAGACAAGCAGAGAGAAATATAGAACAGATATATGCTTGATCGTTCTAAAGTCTGTGGCAGTCTTAGAAAAGTTTTAAAGAGGGTTAAAAACAAATTTACATTCAATAAGTACAGCTCAAACTCACTGAACTTTATTTCAAATCCTCCCGAAGTTTCCAGCAAAATGCCAAATACTACAGTGAAACATGTTCAAAATGATGCACTTGGCAGCTCGGCTGTTCCATTTCATGTGGTCATGCAACCAAAAAGAAAATATTTACCTCTCTGGAAGTTGATACGGCTTTAACGAAGGGTCTGGAACACGCAGGTACATAATACTGCATTGTATGTGCGTGTGGTTTCGTAAAGTACATAAAAAAGCACTTTACTTCAGCTGTATTTTAAAGGAGCAGTTTGACACTCCTTGGCTCGGCTGCTAGCTTAGCTTAGCATGGAGGCTTGAAGCGGTGGGAACTAGCTCTCCCCAGAGTTTAAAAATACACATATAACCGTAAAGCTCGCTATTTAACATGATACATCATTTTTTTTAAGTCTGTACACAAATAGAATTGCAAATATGTTCCTTAATGGGTTGAGGGTTTACAATAGCAACATTTGGTACAAGCGAAGGAAAGATGGAAAAATCACATCCTCCATGTTTATTTTCCTGCAGACCGTGGTTTTGTGTGTTTACAGTGATCATGCCAAACTATCACATTCAATTTGGCCGCGACGTATTGAAACGCTTCGAAAACGCTACAAGTGGCGGCTTCAATTAGACGAAACGGACGCCGCCGAGGCCTGGGCCGAGCGCTGCAGAGCGTCCTCGCGCTGGAACGCCTCGGCGAGGGAGGGAGGAGCGGGAACGTCAGCGTGCGGCGAGCGAGCGGTCCTCACCCAACATCAACAAGACTAACTCAGCCTTAAAGCACGGACGCACACGCATACGCGTCCCAACACACACACACACACGCATGGATGTGCTAGCTGCTGTTTAAACAGTGCACGCGACCCAGCACAACATCACATTCAGCCGGAGCCACATCGATGCGGCGTCGTCGTGTTTCGACCTAGAAACGTGTCTCCAAACTGTAAATAAATATTTTCTTTTGTGCGTGTGCGTGTGTGTGTGCTTTATAGCTGCGTCACCACAATTAACCTTTCACTTAATGATTCTTAAAATGATGACAGAGGAGGGGGGACGGTTTCCGCCTCCTAATGAGTCCGGCACGTCAAAGGCAAACACACGTCGCTTATTATAGCACGGCCGCATAAACGCATGCACACATGATGCAAATGCGGCCAAACCAGGCACATTTACACACAAACACACACACACCCTGACTACATATTGGTGGACAAACACAAACACTTCTAGTGGGCGACCGTCCTGTGTGTGAGTTTGCCCAGCTAAACGGTCGACCACATGAAAATATACTAGCGCTTTCCTGCTAGACGTGAGTCACTACTGTATGTGTGATCACTAAAGAAAGGTGTGTGTGCGTGGATGTGTGTGTGTGTGTGTGTGTGTGTGAGAGAGAGAGACAGAGGAGTGAGTCAACAGCATGACACACTCCATCTGTCTATTCAGAGACAAACTAAAGACAGACCTTCTCTTCTCCAGTTTTCCCTCCTTTATTAAAACTATTTTAATTCTTGAACTCGCTGCACCTTGTTTTTTTTCCCCTTTTTTCTCTCAACCTAAACACAGTCAAACTCTATTTTTTTTCTCTCTGAAACATCATTACGCACAAACACACGCTCTGATTGAAACTAAACGGGTTGCCTGATCCTTCCAGTTCCTTCTTTTCCCGACCAGGCCTCATCAGTCCTCGCCACTCCCTGCATCGCTCCATCTCTGATGCCTATTCTCTCCATCTTTCCTCCTTGTCTCTCTTTTCTCCTTTCCTCGCTCTGCTCCCATCTGTCCCCCTTTGTTCCCCTCCGCTCCGTCCCTTCTTTGTCTTGTCTTGTCTGAACTGCATTTTTAACGCTGCTCAGTATTTTTGCGCTGTGTGCAATTTTGATCTCTCTGTGCTCTTTATTCTTTTTCTTCTGTATTTCTCTATCGCTGCTTTTTTGCTATTTATACTTTTTATAACTTTGATCTTTCTCCCTCTGTTTATTTCTGCTTTTCCTTCCCATATTTTTTGTTTTGTTTCTCCGCCATTCTCTGCCTCCTGCCAATCAACCTTTTATTTATTCCCTTTTTCCTTTGATTTTTTCTTTTTACATTTTGTGTAATTTCTCCCTCATTCCCTCTGCCTATTCCATATTCCTCTCTCTCTTTCTTCCCTCTCTCTTTTTGTATGCAGCTCTCTCACATTCCAATGCATGAGTTCACCACAGCCAGCTTTAGGTGGTCAAAGGTAACAATCACCACAGACCTCACTCACCTGCCTTTTACATTTATTCAGCCATTATTTCCATCTTTTGTATATTTTGTTTGATTTTAGTGAACAGCAGCTTTAGAAGTTAAATGTAATTTTTAATGGATCTTTTCTGCTGAATATTAGTAAACACTATACTAAGTATAAAGTATACAAGTACACTTAAAATATTGCAGATTCTTTGTCTTCATGCCTCCTGTTCTAATGTATCATTAGTATCTGATGGTGTTTTTTAGCTGAAATGTGTCCACAATAAGTAAAAGATCATTGATCTGTGAGATGAGGTGTGCAGTTTGATTGTTGAACCATTCCAGCCTACCGGGTGGCACCAGGACTCTTCTGTCTTTGTCACCACATGTTTCCGAGGCTCTGAACCCACTTTCAGATGCAGCTCATCCTGAGGGTTTCTCCTTTTTCATTTCTGCTGATGTTATCTGTTTTGTGGAGGAGATAATGGTGTGTATCTATCTTTCTGACACATCCTCTCTCACGCTCCCGCTGTCCTTCTTCACTTATTTCGACATATAGAGGTCTCCACATCATTGAAAAGGAGATTTTAATTGCTTTTTTTAATAATAACGAGATCCAATCCACAGCAATTATGCTTTAAAACAAGCAATAAAGTTGTGTTGTCACAACTATACATTCACCCCCCCCCCACCAATTAAAATGGCCTGTTCATTTTTAGAGCTCCAGAGAGAAGCTTAAGAGAGGAGATGTAAAACCATAGAGATGATTCTTGGTACTTAAAACTACAAATATATCTTATTAGGCATATCAAAACTTCAAATGGAATCGGGGAAGAGTGTAAATTATGGGATCTTTAAGAAAAACAGAGAGCATGTATTTTTGTGGGTACATCTGTTCCACGGTCAGAGCATCTCACCATGAGACCTCAACACATCGACCTCACAGACATTAAACTGACATACTGATATATATACCCAGAGACGGAGGGAGGGAGGCAGGCGGAATGTGTATGGTAGAAAACGAGCTAGAGAAACAACATAGAGAGCTGCAAGAAAAAAATGACACTTCTGATTTTCTGCAAAACAAAGTGGTTAGATGCATATGCAGAGGCCGAAACAAACATAATTTGTTGTCCACATCTGTTGGTAACAAAAGTGAATGAAATATATGAATGGGGAAAAACAAAAAGAATATGGAGCTTTCTTGGGAGTGAATATGCGTCGCTGTGCTCACGTGTCAGGTGGAAGACCTGCTGGCCGCCATGGAGAAGGTGAAACAGGAGCTGGAGGTGATGAAAGCCAAGCTGTCGTCCACCCAGCACTCACTGGCCGAAAAGGAGGGTCACCTGAACTCGCTGCGGGCCGAGAGGCGGAAACACCTGGAGGAGGTCCTGGAGATGAAGTAAGGATCCACGTTCCAACTCTCAGCATGTGTGTGTGTGTGTGTGTGTGTGTGTGTGTGTGTTTGCCCTGGCTGCCACTGGGCGAGTGTTAACGCTGAGCAAACTCTTTTTTCGGGTTTCCAAAGACACAGAAAATTATTTAATCTATGTTTTTACACATTTCTCCATTTCCTATCCTTTAATTCAGCCCCAGCAAAAAAGATTTTCCCTTTTTTTATAGCACTCTAATGACATGCATCATTTTTATTTCACATGGTTTGGAGCTAGCCAGCTCAAATGGAATTTAGCTTGTGCTCCTTATACCAGCAATAAAGAATTCTGAGATACTTAACAACACTGCTACCCGGGATGATTCACAGACCTTCCTGTGGACAGTCAGTGGGTCGTGCACGCTGAGCTGGAGGAGAGATAATAGTAGTTGATCGTGCAGGAGTGATTTGGTGAGTTTCTAGACACGAAGCAGGGTTGCAGTAAAAAACTCCACACTGTGAATGATTGCACGCCGACACAGCCGCCTGTTCTCCGCACACACACACACCAGTGGCTATGATCTTTTCACAGCCATGTTTCCAGCTCTCAGGAGCTGAGTGTTGCTGCCGTGATCTGTCCTATCTACAGGGGGGAGGGGATCCTGTTCAGGAGTTCCAGGCTCGAGATATAATGACGAGTTCAGACCGTCCTTCCGTACTTTCCCTGAAATTAGCAACTCCTGTGACTCTACTCCAGCAGTTTCCCACGTCGTCCAGTGTTCCAAGAAGGTGGCCACTGGTCACATCGACTTGAACCATCACCCGACACCTCATCGTCTCACTGCCGTCTTTACCTCCCTCCCTCCTTCCCTCTTTTATCTCCTGTCTCCTTCTCCCCCCACTTAAAAGCCATAGACGTAAGTAGCGTGTTAATGCAATAACCATGTACAGCCGTCTAGCTCTTTATGTGATTGATTACATACACAGACGACACACACGCAGACATGCGCACACACACACACACTGTAACTCCGTGTAAATTTTAATGTAATTTTAATAGATGGGTTTGCATTTTAAGTGCAGCTAAGAGGACTCCAGCAGTCTGATGATTCCATGTATTTTCTGCTGTTTTACATCCTCGCCGAGACCTTACAACAAGGTCTAATTTAGTGGAGCGATGCTTTGGGCTGAAATTGAAGCCAAGGACAATCCGTGTTAGCATGTCCTGCCTGTTTATACACGCAGTGGGACTATCTTTTACTGTGGCATCATGGGAAAATGAGGGCATGTGCTGTGATTTAGTTTTCCTGTGCTCCCTCTCTCACAGCAATTTCTACCCACATTGCATTTCTTTGTGTGTGTGTGTGTCCTGAGCGGCATGTCCATTCACAGCCCAGGTGAGCAAGTTATTGGCCGTTTTATCGCCGCATTAACGGCCCATGTGATTGTTACAGGCGTCAGCGCTTCAGAATGCGTGGCCATGTTTTCGTACGTGGATCTGCACGCGTATCATGCGCACGTGTGCAAGCACACGCTGATTGATTTATCGACGGCAAGCCGTGTCCAGGAAAACACGGGCCTACCCTGATGAATATTTATAAAACAAGTCACACACATGCGTGACCTTACACGGGCGCGACCTGACTGTACACAAGAAGGCACACACAGACCATCCTACTCATGGCCATAATTAGATTTAACAGTCTCCAATCTGTGCTATCATTTATCTTCACTGTCCCTTGGCATATTGTGTGTGTGTGTGTGTGTGTGTGTGTGTATGAATCCACTGTGGTTTACATTAATATTAGGCTCCGGTCACCGCTGTTGTTCCAACATGTTTACTGAACCGTGGTGTGACCGTGTGTTTCCATACACAAGTCATACCTTCTGTACAAGGACGGCGCAAAGTATTTATTCTGCTGATTGTCTCTGGTGCTTCTTCTACAAATAGGCTGTGCATCACAGAGAAATCTAAACCCCTGTTCTTGTGTCACATGTCCGCTATGCTGCAGGCAATCTATTTGTTTTTAATGCAATCACACATTATTAATGTGTGATTGCATGAAATGACTAAATAGAATAGATACCTTTCCTGGGTGTCTATACCAGTAGATTCACTTTTATTCTAGAGGGCTTTTTTCTAGATGTTACGCTTGAGTATTTTGGTGACTTTTGGGGGCAATTTAATTGATGTGTGAAATGTCTCATATAATGGGAGATAAAAAGCTAAATAAACACATTATTTTTATTTCCTTTAAGATTATAAAATCTCTGCCAGCAGCCTTTCAGCGCTGCTCTTTTCCCCCTCTATTCACAAAACCCCATTATTTCAACCCCACAAACATTGATTGTTATATAAAACAACATAAATTTTAGATATTACTTATTTACTATTGATACAGTGGTCAAATTAATGTTTTTTTTTCCCAGCACTACCATTATCCATTATATTAGTTTCTGGCAGCCTCCGTTTTCTCAGCCGTTACACACTGAAATATTTCTTTTAAAGGCTCAGATGAATCGTCTGCAGGCGCTTAAGAAGTAAAGTCCCATTCATGTGTGATTATTTGTAAGTTACTGAATAAAGACAGCCCTTTCAACTCTTTCTTTGCATAATACATGATGTTTTTCAGGTAGCAGAAATATATTCCATCCCCATATTTTTGCGATATTGCATATTTTTGTTTCGTCGTTTTCAGGTACAGGTCGTCGCCAATTGTTGTGCTCTGAGATATGTTCATGACAGGAACGCTCATATTTTTCACAAGACATTAGGGTTTGGTCAGCAAATACGTCATTTGTTTCTAGCTTTCCCCCCCACGTGTAAAACATGAGATGTTTAAGGTGGCTGCGCCCTGTGTAACCATATATCTCTGTGTAATGCACATCAAACTGTCTCTGCACACACACACTGTTGTAATTCTTCTGGGTTTGATGTCTGATTTGTTGCCCAGTTTTACATTGGTGTAAGGTTTAATGTTACTGTAAGACAAGATATATGATACTGCATGTTTCAGAGGTTTTCTGGGACAGACATATAATATATGAACACACAGACACACGCGCGCACACACCCATGCGGAAAAAAATTCCAAATACAGTTGGAAGAACGCACAAACCTGACATTCTGTCTCGCTTTCCTGCACAGGAAAGGAGGGTGTGTCCAAGAACATGTCATAATATAGGAAGAACGGATCAACATATATTTAATATCCACACACATAAAACCACGTACGCACAGCCAGAAGCTTGTAAATGCACCGTAACGTGTGCACACATTGATGCACAGTAATCCAGAGACAGAAAACTACACACACACACACACACACACAGACACACACATACATCTGCCCTGCGGGGCTCCAACACGCGATTTCCCCACCGATAAATCATCTGCTCCGACCTTCACACGTATACGCACGCCCTCGTAAAACAGACACAGACATATTTTCCTTGTGATATACATTATATCCGCTCACTGATTTTGCACCTAACCTTGTGTCTGTGTGTGTGTGTGTGTGTGTGTTGTCTTGTTTGGAGTGCACAGGTGTGTGTGTGTGTGTGTGTGTGTGTGTGTTGCCGCCAGCTGGAGGAATGTGCTGACAGTGAGTATGTTTAACAGCAGGGTGTCGGTCTGAAATCTCAATCTGGATAAATTAAACCCTATTTTACTCTCCACTGTTCTGCTTTACTGACACGTAACACCCACCCTGCTTCTCCTCCCCCTTCTCTCTCTCTCTATTTCTCTCTCTATGTCTCTCTATCTCTATATCTCCCTCTTCTTCCTGTCTTCCAGATTCACACACGCATACGTACTGTATATCTTTTTTTGGTACAGGTGTATATTTGGATAATTTTGTCCAATACAGGACACCTCCAACAAGAGTTGATTAATGTAAGATGAACATTTTGTTTGGCTTTTGGAGTATTTTTATTGAGGAGAAGAGACTTCTAATAATTATTTTCTAGGTTTTAGTCGAGTCAATTTTATCGAGGCCCAACATTAACTTGCTAAGAGGGTGTTACAGTCCTCTGTTTCAGACCCCACTCCACATGGGGAAAATTTCCCAACTAAAAAAACTCCAAAGGGGGGTTTTAATAAATGTATCATTTCTGCTCTTTTTTAATATTTTCCTCATTTTCAGTTTTTTTTACCTTGTTAATAACAAATATCACCACTTACCTCATTGAATATTATTAAAATGCTTGCTTTCAACAAAAACACCCAAACTGCAATTACACATCTTAACAACTGGAAACTCACAGTTTATTAAACTATTTCTGCTGAGGGTGATCTGCAGCAGTTTTGTAATACTGCGAAATTATAGCAGTGCAAGTAAATAACAGAGAAGTATTCCTAAGATAAAAAAGGATCAAACATATTATGTATTTGGTTTGGTTGAGGTGCATCAATGCTGATGGTTTGAATCATTTCTTTTATAAACATGAGGTGCATGGCTGGAGTAAACTTACAAGTTTGAATGTTTTATACAGAAATATTGGATTTTCCTAAATTTAGTTGTCATAAATCGTTGCAATCACAGGATTACATATTCCAGAAAGAGCTACCATAAGAAGCAGCCATTCAACAGTCCACTTATAATAACCTATTATTTAGTGCTATATTTACGTGTATTATGTGAAGAAGCAGTAGATGATAATTTATTTGCGTCAGCACAAAAGTGTTCTTCGTGTGTTTTACTCATTTAAATTTGAGTCCCCCCCCCTCCCATCCAAAATAGTTTGCGCATGAAGTAGATCTAAATATTTTTTATTTCAAAATACTCAATTGAATTATGTGAATATCGCTAACAGTATGGATTTGACATTAAAACATGCAGAGGACAAATAAGTGAGCCAGGGAGGAAGTGAGAGGAGAGAAGATGAGCAGCCCAGGAGGGGGAGAGGGGAAGCCATAAACACGGGTGCAGAGAGGACAAAACAAGGAGCAGAAAAAGAGACTAAAGAGGTCAGGGCAGGAGTAATAAATCACTTTCTTTGGGGTGGCGGGACAGTAGGAGGATAATAAAATGAAAGAAAAGGAGCAGA
Organism: Eupleurogrammus muticus; assembly: GCA_036785175.1. NCBI lineage: Eukaryota > Metazoa > Chordata > Actinopteri > Scombriformes > Trichiuridae > Eupleurogrammus > Eupleurogrammus muticus. The sequence continues at coordinate 11,720,264 of JAYKQN010000022.1, forward strand.
AATGTTTTTTGGCAGCGAGAAAAGGACGGAACGTGAAGAGGAGAAAGACAGCTGTCCAACAACAACTTGGTCCGGCCAACAGAACTGCATGATATGAAGAATTATATTACCTCCATCTCCGTCTCCCTCGCTCCTTCCGCTCATCCATCAATCTCCCAGGCTGCACTACACCGTATATTGAATATATAAGCACTTAGCTGTACTACTCCCCTGCATTCATGCAATGTGTATTTTCACCTTATGCACAAAATCGTAGCCTTATTTACTGGTCATTATTTCTAACATGACAGACATCGAGCATTCCAATAAAAAAGTCCGTTTATTTGCATGGTCGTCCAGGGATACAAGGAAAATATTCAAGTTTTACAATGTAGAAAAATAATGTATGTTTTTTGACTATGCAAATGGTGAAAGCTTCCAGCAAGGAGCATCGAAATGTGTGACATTACTATTATAAATCATGTTTCAGTTGGTTTCTCTGTGCGTGGGATGCTGCCTCAGGCTGTGACCAACCACTGATAAATGCATACTTGGTCATGAGTCACAGGAAATTATTATGTAACATAAAACAACACCAAAATCTATTTGGATGTATAGAAACGTGGCCCTTTATATGCCTGAAAGAATCACTTTCAACGCTTTTAACAGGTTAAGGGTCCTTCATGTTGAGTTGCCGGAGTGTTTGCCTGTTTTCTCTGCTTCATGCACACTAGTAGAATTAGAAATAGAGTCATCCACCTACTGTACGGCACAATGCAACACTACAAGTAGAATAAAGAAAGTCCGCGGACGAACCAAGTTGCTGTGCTGGTCCTCCTGCACTGAGCGCCTCGTCTGATGCCTCAAGGTGAACACTATAAATTCTCTTTATTTCTCCTTTGCTGCTCTGTTCTCCGTTTCATCTCCCTCCCAGCCTCCCTCTAACCTTCAGCCTTTCCCTGCACCCCTTCCGCCGTCCCTCCCTTCATTCCTGCCGTACCTCCTCTACTCGCTCCGGCATTCCTTCCCTTCCATCCGTCCTATCATGTCTCGTTTCCGAGCGTTTTTCGTTCATTCCACTTCTCCGTTCTTCTTCCTGAGCATGCATCTGCCTGGAAACGTCATTATCGCCCGATTTCTGTCTTTCTGTTTCCTCATCTGTCTCCTGTGTCTTCCTTGTTGTCACCATATACCAAAACTAATCAATAGTGTGTGTGTGCGTTTGTGTGTTTCTTACTGCCGTAACTAACAATATGACCTCATGTGTAAAACACAGACCTTATTCCATTACTAACAATGGGAATACATGTTGCCTTTACATATAGGATGCACACACACACACACACACACAAACAGTCATTTGCAAAACAAGATGAGACAGCATGACTACTAAGAAGCATTCACACCCAGAGGAATGCTCGGAGATGTATATGCGCACACACACACACACACACACATGCATAAAAATACACCCTCCCACACAAATGCTTATGGCAGCACAGCAAACACAGACGAGTACTTTGATCCCCTCAGACAGCAATGCGATTAATCCACACGGTGCCAACGCTTGCATGTGTGCGTATGTGTGTGTGTGTGTGTGTGTGTGTGTGTGTGTTTGTCGTGTGTTGTGTGCGTATGACAGACATGTCGAGAGCTTAGCATGACAAAAAGGGGCAAGCAGTTTGACACTCCAGTCTCACAAGCTCGAATCAAAGTGCCGTACTCTCCGCCTCCCTCTTTTCTCCCGCTTTTTCTTGCGCTCTCTGCATTTGCCTTTCTCGCCCTCTTCTCTCAGACTCCAGCTTTCTTCCTTTGTCCTTCTTGATTTTTTTTTTTCCTGTTCCCTCGTGAGAAACCATGGGAGAGATTGGAATCGGTGAGAAAAAAAGAAGCAATAAAAGATGTGCAGCAGTTAGAAGTCCTATTTAAATGATAGGGTTTTCTAAGTCTCTGAAGCTTCAAGCCAGCAATCTTCATGCTGAAAAAAACTCTTCTTTTTGTATCATCATGTGTATTGTTATGGCCTTATTTCGTGTGTAATCTCAATATGTTTTGCAGGTTTCTTGCAAGTATTGAGTGCCCCTATTCAATTTGAATTTGTGGTTTTTGAAAAATAAGCAAAGAGAGCGAGGAAAATGTTTCCCGAAAGATGGAAGGGAACCAGACACATCAGAATCAAAGAGAAACAAGTGGAGAGAAAGAGCAGATAAAGGAAAAAAGGATGCGGCAAAACCTAAAGTCGCCTGTTTTCCTCAGTTGATTACAGGTTGTGCGTGCCAGGCTATTACACAGATCATTAAACAGCAATTAAAGAGGAAGATGGAGCGATGAGGAGGGAAAACATATCAAAAAGTAGAAAACAAAACTTTTTTTTTTCTTCTTTTTTTTTTTCAAAGCCCCTGATTGTACGTTGTGAGTGCCAGACAATTACGTTTCTATTCTGGAAGTAATAAAACTGAAGTAGAGAAGAGTGAAAAGCTGGAATCGGTGTACTTTATACACCCGTAAGAAGCCTTACTTCTAATTGTTGCCTGAACACAGACCGACGAACGGAAGACATGGGGTGGCGAAAGGAACAGGAAGACTTAGAATCTGACAGCTGTGTCATCGACGGCATAATCACTGTTGTAAATTAATGCTCAATTGCACGGTGCGGATTCGATTTCAAAACTGCAACCTTCTTAATGGGAAAGTTGGCTCTCTGCGAGGCATTCAAGCCCCTGGAAACACACAGCGAGCAAAGACACCGAGCAGGAGAGACACGACGCCGTGTGTAAATATCCGCAGTAAATGATGACATATCTGAAATCCGATAACGACGTTTTATTCCTGCACTTAAACGGGAACTAACTTTTAAAGATGCTGAAAATCATTTGAAATTCATCCACTGTATGCATGCATTTCAAAGGCATCACCTTATCAAATAAAGCTTTTTTTTTTTTTTTTTGCCAAAATAATCTTCAATAAACATTTGTGAGGTGCAGGTGCCTGTTATGGTGATTAATGTTACATGAGTGAGTTTGTTCTGACAGATTGTGAGCAGATGTCTTGGTCTCTGTGGCATAGCGTAGAAATGGATTTATTGTACAGAGCGACAGTGAAGACAAAGCTGCATCTTTAGTCACACTCGTGTGTGTGTGTGTGTGTGTGTGTGTGTGTGTGTGTGTGTGTTTGTGAGAGAGCGAGTGTGAGTGTGTGGTCCCTCGGAAAGAAACTCCCGCAGACCATGGATAATGCATTTTTACACCTTTCTATTAGTCACACTGTGTGTTTTTAAATGTGTCTGTGTGTCTGAGAGAGAGAGAGAGTGAAACGGGTTGGCGAGGGGGAAAAAAGTGTGTTTTTTAAGACGAAAAATGGAGCGAGAAAAGGGGGAAATATGTCAAGAACAGATCCTCATTCTGTCATGCAGCAGTCCCACCTGCCCGCCTCTCTCTCTCTCTCTCTCTCTCACCCTCTCGCTGTTTTTGTCTCTCTGCCTCCCTTTCCCGCTTCTCCCCCCCTCCTCCCCCTTCACGTCTCTTTGATTTGTTTTTCCCTCCAAATCCTCCAGTTATTTTATTCCCCTCCCTGTCAATGCTGTTTCTTTCCACACTCTACATGTGTGTGTGAGTGTGTGTAAGCCTTCTCGCTGTCTTTCTTTAAGCCTCTCTGATGTACAACAGCTCCTTGAGGGGAGCTTTTCTCTCCCCCTCTCTCTCTCTCTCTCTCTCTTTCAAACACACACACACACACACACACACACACACACACACACACACACACACTCTTATCCTATGCACCAGCTTTAACCTATTTCCCTAACTCTGCCTCTCTCTCTCTCTCTCTTTCTCTCTCTCTCACTTTTTCCAGTTCTGCCTGATGGTCTCTCGCTCCTTCGTCTCTCCATACTAAATCATTCATGTCCAGTGGCTCTGACCCATTTCCACTATAGTTTAAGATACATATGAATTCTCAAAAAGATCTCGCCAACTATCCTGCTGTTCTCGGTGTGCTTTCATACGACATACTACTTAGGTAGGATGTATTTTATTTTATTTAATAACAAGCATTTGTTAATGATCTCTGAACACTGTATCACATCTAAAACACACAAAGAGTTAATTTTCTGCTCAAATTTTGTCCATTGAATACCAATTCCAATACCAAATCACTCAGAGGAATATACTGTATAGTCATAGCATGACTTTAAAATATTAACGGCTGATGGCATTACAGACCTGCATTACTTTTCATTCATCACTCTGGTGTCACACAATAGACACTATGAAATCCATTTTGTACATAATTCCTAGCTTCCATTCACTGTAGACCACCTGACAGAGTGTGGATCGTGTATTCGTGGCGTTGTTCTTTATAAAAGTGAATGAGTCATCTTCACATTATAGAAAGTATGATAGAAACAAATAGTGTTAGATTTGCAGCAGTAAAAGCTTTATTAGCAACACAAAACCGCTGCCAGTCAATGAAACAAATCTGACATGCATGGCCTTTGGTTTCAAATTTGTTACAGTGCAGTAAAATACACAAATACAGCGAAGAGAAGGAAAAAAAACAGAAAAATGCAGAGTCGTGTCCTAATCTATACGATCTTGGCCGCGTGTTCTCCACATTGTATCTTATGTCATCTCTCCCCCTCTCTACGCGTCTTGGATAGAAATGCTTGGCTTGCCTTCTCCACCTCTGGCAGTCGTCGGCTGCAGCGTCTGGGCAGCCAGCGAGCGCTGCGTACCAGGAGGGACGTTTGGGCGTGCGGCCGATGATCGCACACATTTCCCTCTTCCAGGCAGAGCGGAATCCTCGCCGGGGTTGAGCGGGCAATCACCAATGTCCTCATGTTTCCTCCCACCTGCTCCTTCTTTTTTTTCCCCGATTCTGGCACCAGTTGTCGGTGGATGTCATGTTAAAAAAAACAAAAGAAGCGTTGTAGCATTCCCGCAGGACCAAAACCAGAATTCCGGTTTTGTGATATTTTGCGCCGCTCTGACCCGACACGTCTACGGTGGCCCCCTTCTCGTCGATAACCTTTCCTTCCCACGTCGGCCTGTTTTCGCCGGGTTAAACCCCTGCCTCAAATATACATAAATTATTTCATGTGTGGTCTGTGATGGACCATGGTTTATCACAAGATTTATGATGGCGATGATGCTCCTTTGAACACCGCCGCACATTCCTGCTCTTCTCCCCCTGCTTCTCCTTCTACCTTGTCCTGGTCCAACTCCTCTTCTGCCTGCTCCAACTATCCCCCTCCTCCCCCCCCCCCTCTATTCCTCTGCCTTGTTCTGTATCCACATTCGAACAAAATCAATCCAAACAGTCCTATTTTTTTACGGCGTATGTCCACATAATTAAAAAGAACTTCCAACATCTGGCTATGACTCGGATTGAGATTGGAATCAGCTGTGGATGGTCAACTTAAATTAGCTATTTCACAATGTTTCAATGATCTGTTCTTTCAAAAATGCTTATAAGCTGTTTCAATATAGCGTTGGAAGCTCATGTTTTTGCAGAAGTAGGTTATCATAGAAAATATAAATATATATATATAAAATGTGAAATTAGGTTTTCATTTCTGGCATGCTGTGTGCAACCATTTGTAATTAGGACAAACAAGACCCCCATACTTTTCATATTAGGTTAGCTTGTATGTAAAGTAAATATTTTGTTAATTGACTGGGTATTTTTAACATGTGACATCTGACATGTGAGCAGTTTCAGGTAAAGATCCAGCAACATTTCTCTGGTAGATTTGTCTGTTTATTATCACCTTTATAGACGAGTAAACTTTCCAGAACAGTGAACACATTTGGTTTGTGCGTGTGTGGGTAAATAAGGCTTAAACAGCATTCTCAGCTGTAATTCCAGTCATTTATCACCGCGGCACATTCAGAACACACTGTTCCCCCTTTGATATGTTTAGGAACAATGCGGCCCTCGGGAACAAATTCTCAAAGTTCTGAATGCGCGCACCAACTGCGGTAGGTGTCGATCAGTTCTGCTAATAACTGCAGTTATAATCGAGAGTGAAACTTCAAGCGTGAGTGCTCCGGCAGAGAGCAACAGTAAACGCTCTATAAACCCCAGCTTTATTGACTGTCTCTGCTTTGATGGTGCACACATGGCCGTCCGGCGCGAACAAATGTTTCATAAAACCCGCTCGGATGTGTGTATCTGTTTCCACGTATTTTCTCTTGTAGCGCTATAAAACCAGTACGTGTGAACAGAAGTGGAGTAGAGCCTTATTTAAACGGATTATCAACTCCGTGTCAAACAGATCTATGTTGTATATGTTTAATGTATGGATGTGTGTTAAAGGGTGCGTGAAAGCGCAAAGAGAGAATTCCAGCTTCATTGTTCTCACTCTTTCTTTACTTTATTTTTCCTTCTTGCTCCTCAATATTTTAAACAGTGGGATATATTTGCTGTTTACATCTGAAATGTGTGTGTGTGTGCAGTAAGCTTGAATCAGATGGGAATAGGGGAGCTGGTGCTCTCTGGTTGTCTGCCCCAGGACAGAAACTGTCAGCTGGGAGAGAAATACAACTCTGCAGGGCAGCCCCACAACCTAGTCACTCACTGTGTGTGTGTGTGTGTGTGTGTGTGTGTGTGTGTGTGTGTGTGTGTGTGTGTGTGTGTGTGTGTGTGTGTGTGTGTGTGTGTGTGTGTGTGTGTGTGTGTGTGTTCCCAAGTGCTTGTTTAAAGATATAAAGACACAGATGGAGGATTTCAGAATTTATTTCATTTGAATAACATTGTTTAATAATATGGGAAAATTATGCACCGTCATGAACACCAGAATCAATCATTGTGTGTGTGTGTGTGTGTGTGTGTGTGTGTTTGTGTGTGTGTGTGTGTGTGGTCGATCAACTGAAAGCTACCTGATTAACAACCCAAAAACTGGAAAGCATCAAAATGAAAGGTTCAGGGATGTCTCTTTTCCCTCTCACTTTCACACATTTCTTTAGTCAATGCTTCAATGCTGCTTGTGTGTGTGTGTGTGTGTGTGTGTGTGTGTGTGTGTGGTTAAGGTATGAGTTGATAGCTATGTGAGTCACTCACTATGAGACCGCATGATCCCCACCATAACCGGTGTGTCAGTCCTAATCCTTCCTGCTAAGCCTGTAAATAGGGAATAATAGTAACCGTAAAACTTTTCATTCATTTGTAATTCGACTCAATACAAAAAGAATTAAATCCTTCTCCATCTAAACAGATAGGCACCAAGTAAGTTCAGATCTGGTCCAGGATTTAGATTCACAGCACATGTGTTGGAGATATTCTGGAAGTTTGTTCATTGTCTCATCCTCGCTCACTCACTCAGTCACTCACCTTCTCCATCAGTTATTTATTTAAGTCTTAATTTAACCAGTCAGTTTCCAGGCAAGAAGGAAAAATGTTGGGAATCGGTGAGACGTCAATGTCGTCATTTTTCGTAGACAAAACTTCATGTGTCATTGGAATCTAATGCAAAATTCTAAGACGTGGGGGTCATAGAATCAGAGAATCTCTGCTCATTTTACCACCGTGCTGGAATGTGATATTCTAATGTTCAGGTTTGTGTTTCCCATCTAGTAAACTGAATTATGTTTTATCCGCTGTAATGTGAAGTGCATGTAGCTCAGGCTCAGACGCTGCGTCTGGATACGTCCTCAGCAGCCGTCTTACGGACTCATCGCATTCATCATCAGGTGTTTCGGGTCGTCTCGCTGTCGTTTTCCTCCCCGAGGAGATCCAGCTGAGACCGATCTGACCTCAGCTTGCGTCCAGGTGGCCACTTCCCGACTATTCCTCACAGCAGTCCTCTTTAAAGACGCATCCATCTTTTTTTTTTTTTTATGCCTCTTGAATGCCTCTTCACAGCTGAGCGATCGCCGCCACATATTTGAGAGGATTTCTGTCAAAGGTTATATTTCAAGCCATCGGCCTGCGGAACTCTGAACTCCAGACGCTTGACTTACTGTATTTGGCAGTCTCAGACACCGGGACTGTGTCTGCTGTTAAGGTGACGGCTTAAATGTGATTGTTTTGTGTCTTGATGAAATGTAAGGGACCCTTCTTTTGTCTCTTTATAGTATTTCAGGATTTAGTGTATCCTTTAAATGCACTGCATGCATTAGACGGTCTTTATGGTAACGTAGTATGTAGACATTATCCTCCCTATTGAGAAATGAGATTGAGCTTGACACACGACGCGTCCTACAGGGGTTAAAGAGGAAACTCTGGCGTCCTACAACCGTCGTCCTGTGTAACCAGAGCAGACAGTGTCGCAGAAAACAATGGAGAGCTCCTTCGCTCAGCTCGGAAACAGAGGGCAGAGAGAGGGGATTATTTCTGAAATGGCTCTGTGTTTGTCTTAGAAAGAGACTGGCCAATGTCACACGAGGCTGATTCTACCTTACACACACACACACACACGGACACACCTTCTCACACACAAATACTCAGACAAAAAAAAAACTCAGACACAAAAAAACACACACAGAAATACACACAAGTACAAGCTTATAAGCTCCCACACACGCTCAGCAACGCATGCTGTCATAAACAGACATTGAGTTGTCGCTCTTGCACACACTCTGGTACACACACACACACACACATACACACACACTATAGGTTGCCATAGAGAGTGACAGCATGAGAGATAATGCAGCCATGCACGGGAAGCTGCTCTGGTGTGTGTGTAGAAATATGTGAGTGATCTAAGACCAGGCATTAGAGTTTCTGATAAAGTGAGGGGCCTTAAGTGGATTTAGGAAGGAGTGTGTGTGCGCCTACGTGTGTGTGTGTGTGTGTGTGTGTATGTGTGTGTGTATGTGCGTCTTTGTGTGTGTGTGTGTGTGTGTGTGTGTGTGTGTGTGCTGGGGTTGAGGTCAGGTGCCTGGTGCGTCTGAGTGTATCTGCTTACTGTCTGCCTTGTCGCCGCAGCGATGACATCATGGCACACGACCGCCAAACGACGGAAAGAATTCCTCCCGTCTTCATTACAGACGGAGAGAGAGACGAGGTGTGGAGATAGAGCGGGTGACAGAGGACGGGTGGAGGGTGGAGGGGGGGGGTGAGGGGAAAGAGATGAGAGACTCAGGGTGGGCGAGAGATACTGATAGAGAATAGGTGAGAGAGCCTGAAGTCAGAAGGAGGTGGAAAAAGAATATAAATGGAAATGGAAAATAATCTGTGAACTGTTCATAAAAAACATGATTAACTACTTACTTTTGCTACCATGGTTCTGAGTACAGCTGATATTAACATCCCTCCTGAGTCGTCTGATAAAGTGGACGGCTCTTACACTGGGGATGTGCACACCCAATCCAACCCGATCACTCACAACCACACAACCACAATCGGGTGGTCTGAGCCGCTTGTGGCTATATCCTTTTAAAAGGGAAACTCATATGTGTCATTGGCCACATTAAAGGACCCAGTGTTGTGCCTGAACACGTACGATGAACGATCGTTCATGAACCCATTCATATATTGGGTAACCGTGAATTGAACATACTGTATTTTTTGCTTGTTAACCGTTAGTTTGGACATGTTTATTCTGGTGGCTGTGAACGGCGCTCTCTTATAGTGCAACTTCCTTCATGAGTGTGCAGATTTCGTTAGACCCTTCCAGGTGAAATCACAGCTAAAACTCAAATTATAACAGGTCTTAATATTATGGGAAAACCACTCCATCTGGCAGTAGCTGTCATACTGTACCTCTCCTGCTAACAAATAGGTCTTAAAATCACAGAGTAACCGCCAGGAGCATGGAGGAAGGCAACACCACAGCTATGACCATAAACAGAATTTAAAGGAAAGGTCAGTACTAACTCACTACAGTCCTGTTTTGAGTTTTATTATGAAGACCATTTGAGCAGCAACTTGTTCCTCATATTTTGAGAATATGCCGTAAAGTTAAAGTAGCAGCTACCAGTAGTGAACAAAGGGAAATTTCAGTATTTTAAGGGCTGTCATATAATACTAAACCCTGGTTGGATAAAGATTAAAAATTAGACTCAAAGACAAATCTGACACATACTTTCAGTGTAAAATGGATAAAACAATTGCTGTCTCAGGTTTTCTATCGGCTTTAAAAGTATTTTTGACAAATAATAGCTCACAGCAACATATTGGGGGGAAAAAAGAAACATTAGATTATGAACTATGAACTGAACTGGTTCATTTTAAAAAACTGTGAACTGAACTTTGAACTAGTTCATGTAGAAAGTGAACTTTCCCACCGCTGGAAGCACCGACCGCCCACTCAACTGACCTCCAACTGGGCAGGGAGGTGCATTGCTGCCTCATGGTCCGTGTTTGTGATAACAGGATAAAAAACGGCGAGGAATGAATGACAGTAGTGTGGATTGTCTGCGTCTCCTATGTGTTTGACCATAAATCACAGCAAAACACGCTAGAGACTCACAACTGAGCTAAAATAAATATTTTTCCTCTTTGTCATTGCCGTCACAATGATAAACAAGAGACTCATAATAATGACGGACTGCAACATTATCGTTAAAATATACTCTGTTATCTCCGTAGTGAAACATCTCCTTGTCTCCCCTGTCTGTGATGGCCGGTTTTTGAGACAATTTCTGACTTGGTCAAACACAATAAAGGTAGTAGTATAGACACTCATATATAATATTAAACATGAAATCATCAGATTATTAATAATGAAGCATCAATGTGCCGACAGCACATCGCTGTTGTTATTATTCATACACAGTTAGGCCACAATTGATTCCTTTACCACTATAACAAAACTGTTTTAGTAATAATTCTGACCAGTGAGCCATTGTTGGAGGTTTAAATTATTAAAAATAAGAGAGCAAAGTGTTATTTTTTTTACCTTTTTTTTCCTCTTGTGCCCTACCAAACTGTGAATTCTGCGTACCATTACACCTCCAGTAAATGCAATAAAAGCTTGAGCCCAAGTTGCCTTTGGAGACACGTGTTAATGCCAGGTGGGAACGGGGCCTTTGATACAGAACAGTAATTCAGGCGGCCGCCAGTTTTCTTTGTGCTTTTACTGTGTTTTTCCCTGTCAGAATTTACTGGTGAGCAGAAGGTGATTTTACATTTTCGGCTCGGAAAAAAACACAGGTATCCCTGTGAACAGTTGGACGGTTCCACGCCTCCACGATTTACAACCAATATCGATGTCCAGTGCCAATGCAGGAAATAGTTACGGAGGCAGAAAGTGACGGGATGGAGGAGGCTGGTGAGGTGGATAGGAGGCGTGTAGCACATCTGGCCCTTTCTAACTTCTCCAGTTTTTTCCAGGACATAACCAAACCCTTTCTCAAGTTGCCCAACCTTATACCTAAAACAGATGACCTGCCATAACCATGAACTTTACCTAACCTGAACCATTATACTGCTGTTGTTGTTGTAAAAGCACAATTAATTGACAATGCTCTCCAGAGTGCAATCAAATTTGCCCAAAACCATTGCAAATCTTGCAGAATAATGATGTTTTATGACATGAAGGACTGGTTAGGAATAGGCTGGGTTTGATCACTTTGTTAAAGTCAACCTGGACCTCTATTTTCCCATCATTTGTGGTCTAATATGGCTTTTTTGGAACTGGTCCAGTAGAGCTCTTCAGCCAGCAGCTGTAACAACGGGCTGCAACTGCAATGTAATCCTTCGGGAGGAGGGGGGGGGGGGCCGTGCCCGTCAAACCACGGCCACTAAAAGTGTGTGTTTTTGCCACTGATTGTTATTATAAGTGTCTGATGAGAAAAGTAAATACAGGAATTAGCTGCCTGTAGCGGCGTTACATCTAACTGCATGAGGAACTGCCTCCGCTTGCACCCTGGTTCGTTTATATCCCAAGCTGTGGATGGATCAGCATCTGTTCCTGCTAAGAAAGTAACATCAAAATAGTAAATTCATACATAAATATAATGGTTCATGTCTGTTTTTTTCTCCACAATGTGCGGTTTTCATTGTTTGCCACTGGACAATAGAGACTTTACGCACTGTAATTCTTCACACAGTTATGTGTTGAAATCACATTTTTCTTACCATGCGGAGCTGAAAGTTTGATCCGGCCAGCCTCGCTCTTTTCGTCCAGCCGATTCTGCGGAGGTTAAGCAGTCTCCAGGACGACAGTGTTGATAAACGCTGTAAATCCATTTGTAGTAGTTACACAGCTGGGATTACTCTCATCCGTGGACACTTGTAGATTTTCCGAGTCTGGCAGCGACAGTTCCCGCTCAGCGGCGAAAGTTTTCCCCTTCACTCTTTTTAGGGGAGGAGAGCAGTGACCGAGAAGAACACCAACAACTTCTTCTGGGGGGGGCAACCGTTACTGTACGTTGACTCTCCTGATGCTACAAAAAGCTGATTCTGGTTCAGCTTCTGGCTGTACGGCCGCAGCGTGTTTTTTTGGCGTCCCATGAGAGACACACTACTGCGGCCTAAACGCACTGCCACCATTCAAATGAATGGGAGGACATACTTTTAAAAAAAAAACAGCATGGACCAATGAATATGTGTTTTGTTTAGCCAGCAAACTGCCCTGGATGTAGACATTTCCCATGTTTAACATTTTAACTTTTATTGTCGGACACAAGGGTTAAAAAAATACTAAAAATGATGCTTTAAAATCAGAAACATGATGTGAATTAGTTATTTACCATGTTGTTAAATATCATTTGGCTGCAATATTAAAAACAGGTTTGGTTAATTAACTTACTTTATTCACTTTGACTTTTGCTCCTTTCTGCTCTCTGAATATGAACAACCTGATGCTATAGTTAAACTGTTAAATCTCACTTCATTTTCACAAAATGGCGACAAAATGCGCCATCATTTGAGTCAAGATTTTCCCATGATAAGGAAATCTAACGATATGACAGCTTTTGCTTGCTTCTTACTGGTAGTAGACCTCCCTTTATCCTGCTGTGAACTCCTTATTGCCACAGAAAGGGAAGACTTGAAAGGAAAGTTGGAGATCTGACGCCGCTTATCCACTGGGAACCCGCTTTTTCCTCACAGCGCTGGCTCCTCTGTTATTTTCGGTGGTAAGGACACATTGGCAGCACTGCTGTGAGAGTGCTATGTTTTTAAGTGCCCTTTGACAGTAGAATTATCTAAAGATTTAGCAAAAGCGCGCTGCACTTGAGAAACACTTTTTAATGATCACATAGCAACAGTAGTAGCCACAACCAGCACTTGTCATAGGCATGTGTTTAGCTCTGCAAGCCGGGGATGCCAAGAGGAGTGTTTTATGTGTGTGTATGAATGTGTTTTTGTGTGTGTGTGTGTGAGTCTGTAGACAGGGATGAAGCGAATGAAAGGAAAGCCATAAAGAGGCCCAGAATGAGACAAGTGCATCTGGAATAAATATCATTTTATCACCAGGGTTTATAAGCGCCATGGGCTGGCAGGTAACTCTCAGATATGGTATAAAACTAGATGCTCTGTTAGCTTTAACAAGACTAATGTTCCATTAGCATTTCGGGGGGTGTGTGTGTGTGCAGGCACACGTGTGTGTGTGTTTAAGAAAGGGATTTTGGAAAAAAAAGGGTCTGGAAGAAAGGACATGCTCCTATGAGCAAGTCTAAATGCTCATGTGGGTTAGAAAATTAAAATGCCTTTCATATCAATGCACTAATTAAGTTAAAAGACACTGCATTTTATTATCCAGGGTCTTGTAGAAATGCACTTATATCCACTCTATGTCCCTGATGTAAAAGACACGCCTTTACAAGTTTAGCCCCACGTGTCTTTCAGTTGGCCGCCACCATAGAAAGCTTCTTTATAATGTTCCTGCTCGGTATTCATGTTACTCTGACTGTACCAGGTAGTCATGTGACCAAAGACACTTGCATCACACACTTTTATCAGACGAGCTGATGGGCAGAACGTCAATAACCCGCACACAATCAGAGGATGTTGTCATGTTTCTATGCATTTAAATGAAGCCCACACCTTGTCTACGTATTGTGTATTATGAGGAAACCTGGATTAAACAAGGAGAGCTTGTATGTAGTCCCACCTCAGGCTGCAGTTTCTTCCTGTTGACTCTGCAGCGATGACAACGCAGAAGCAGCGAGCCACATTTCTTCTAGTTTTGCCGAAAAAAGTTAGTCAGAATATGAGTCTGTTGTTTTCTTCGTGGTGAGTGAAACTGACTAGACCAGCAGCAGTTTTCAGAAACATCTTTAGTGTACTGCTTGGCTTTAAAATGTAATATTAATAAGTAATCAATAATATTGCTGCTGCCCCGTATTAAACTCCCATCATGGCTTAAAAATATTGGAAATATTGGAAAATGTCCATCTTGGTCTTAGTTCAAACACTTGAATGCCCAAATGTTCTGCTGTTAAAATAACATTTCCTGCTAGATAAATTTGAGAAATATAAGTTTTCATATAAGACAGTATGATATAATTTACATTTCAGAGATCACTAAGCAGGCCAGACTTTCTCAATGAACCCAGCCCCTCGTCTCCTGCTGCAATGAAGATGAGTCATGATGGGACACTTTGCACACTGACGCTGTGGTTGACCAAAAGATCTCTGAACATGTAATCTGTCTTCATTTAGACACTCATCACTGCATTCTTCACCACACCACCGTCTGTGAAGACAGAGAGATGGAGAACATGTTTAAGCTACGTGCAAAAAAAGCTACATGTATATGTGTGGTGTTTGCTCATATAGAACTCAGCATCTCTGTGCTTGTGCTATTACCAGTGAGATTCTGCAGGGGGGGGAAAAAAAACTGCATGATTGAGATTCTGTCCTCGGGGAATTCGTAACCCTTGTGTGTCCCCGGATGTGGCTCAGCCAGATCCGGAGCTGATGGGATGGATGGGATGCGGCTTGTTGCTTCCCAACCACATGGAATGCCATCTATCTGTCAGCCCGTCTATCCAGGCAAGCGACAGGGATGAGGAGCGACGGGAGATGTGAAGGAGAGAGAGAGAGAGCATGTGAAACACAGCTATACATGTGTTGTTGAAACACAGTTCCATTGTTTATTTGAGCCGTTCTGGCCTCAGACACTGAATATGTGCTTCGTTGGGAGCCAGGTGGCCTCATGAATCTTTTCTTGAGCAGTGAGTTGACTTGGTTCCAGCTCCCTGCTTTTAGGCTGTATCAGTCAAGTTTTTTTTTTTTGTTTTCATGCAAATTGGATGCAATAATTCTTAAAAACATTATTAATATGCAGCGTTTGCTTTTGTGGATGTAAAGACAATGTTAAAGGATGAGAAACAACATCTAGAATACAATATATATACAATATACTCAATCACAGGGAAGACAACCTATATGTAAAGTACACAAATTTAATCCTGCTAAAACATAAAATGTTCTAATTAGGATGAGTGTCCTCTGCTTGATAAGCCGTTTGTTCACAATGAGATAAAATGTTTAGGTTGGTTTAATGAAATTGCTATTTATCCATGCATATAGTTTTGGTTTTATATATATTATATAACTCTGAGTGTCTCTTCTTCCACTCCAATGAAAGGGAGATGAATGGAATTTCATTTGTGGGGCTCACAGCATTGTCAAATGAAATCTAAACATTCAACAGTGAGGTTTCTTTCCATAACTCTGGATAATCCACAGAGTCCATAGACAAACTATAGAGACAGATATCTCCGAACTGGGCAAACAACTCTCAAAAGGGATTTATCTGAAATGAAAAAGCAACATACAAACTGCCTCTTTAGCGGAGAAAGAAAACGCTGAACCTGCGTTCGCCAGCGAGTTTCTCACTACTTCATTTCTTTGTTTTTAAAAGCTGTCAGATTCAGCCGGTTGCCTCTTGCTGCAATTTATCAGTGTGCAGCACCACCAGGTGTAGCTTTAATTAAACCAAAGTGATGCAGTTGTTGTTTCTGAAAAGTCCTGCTAACAAAATTGAAATATTCTGTCTCCGCAGACAAGAGGCGCTGCTGGCAGCCATCAGCGAGAAGGACGCCAACATCGCCCTGCTGGAGCTCTCCTCATCCAAGAAGAAGAAAACCCAGGACGAAGTGGCGGCTCTGAAGAGGGAGAAAGATAGTCTGGTTCATCAGCTCAAACAGCAGGTAGGATTAAGCCCACTAAATCACACACGCACGCTAAACAAACGTTGGCATCCAAGTGGGCAACGGAAAAACCTTTTGTTCAGTTGTTTCAATGAGACAAAAGACATACAGAGATGGAGAATGACAGGGGTAGAGGAGGTTTAACGTGGGAGACGAGTTAGTGATGAAGTGTGCGAAGAGAAAGTGGACAAAGGGGGTAATAATGAGGAGGGAGAGCACAGGTGAGGTGGCAACGATGAGGGGAGCAAAGAAAACAGCAGAGAGTGAGTCCACATGTGTGTCCTCCGACCACTAAGGGTGAATTCAGGATCAACCTCCCCTTCACACACACCGCACAAACACACACATGGAGTTCAAATCCTTGGTGACAACACTTCCATATGAATTTGTATTCATTTCAGTTTTCTGTCCACACACACACTCATGCCTCACGCATCATGCTGGTATGGATGCATGTACACACTCGCACAGGCCAAAAACAAGGGTATAAACATGACCAAATGCCTCTGTGGTTGCACACAGAGGCTTATTCACACACACACACACACACACACACACACACAATCACACGCAGTAAGCGTTTTGTAAAGGTTCTCCTGGGTCTAGTGAATTAACCAACCCCTTACTGTAGTGGATGAGCATCCCGGGAGTTTGGTGAATGTTCTTCCTCCCCTCTGTGCTTCTCTTCATCTTTCCATATGTGCTTCGTCTTCTTATTTAACACTGGTTATTAAAGCAGGGCTCATATACACAGCGGCTTCGGTGGTCGTCAAGGCCTGCAGGGGCGGTCTGCTCGGCGTCTAAACGCCTACGTCACGTTTTATTTGTGCGAGGACAGCAAACAGCAAACGCACTGACACGACAATAAAACCTGATATATCAAAAAGCCCGGGCGACATCAGAGGGCTTTGTGTTCATTTTAATTTCTCTTGATTGAAACTGTGAAATTAAACTGCTACTCAGAGTTAACAATCGAGCGTTCGTTCTAAGAAGCGCAGCAACAGATAAGATGAAACAACTTTTAAAGGCATGACTTTTTTCATGGATAGAAAAAAAAAAATCTCAAAGGATTAAATAAATTTAGCACGAACAAGAATTGCGTGTGTGTGTGTGTGTGTGTGTGTGTGTGTGTGTGTGTGTGTGTGTGTGTGTGTGTGTGTGTGTGTATGTGTGTGTGTGTGTTTTTCAGAAAGTGTGTGTGGGGGGAGTTGTCAAATGAAGCCATTCTAACGTGTATCACTCTCCTCTCTCTTCCTCCCTCATATTTACTTCTATTTGAAGTCATTTATGACACCTCAGGGTCTTTAAGGTGGACAACACAGAGACCCAACTGTCTGCTGGTGTGTGTGTGTGTGTGTGTGTGTGTGTGGGAGTGTGTGTGGGTGGGTGGGTGGATAAGGGGTAAGGGTGTGAGCAGCTTTGCTCCCCTCTCGGTCTTTCTCTCTCTCTCCCTCTCTCTCTCTCTCTCTGTCTTTCTCTCGGCGGTGTCATAATTTCAGTTCCTGAATGATGGATCACAGCCGAGACTTCCTGAATATTCCCGTCTGTGTGTGTGTGCAGTGTATGAGCTCAGGCTGGTGTAGTATTTTTAGCTCACTCCTTTAAAGTGTCACACACACACACACACACACTCTAATAACTGCCCTGACAGACAGACAGAAACACTTTTATAGTCACGGACTATGAGATTTATCAGATCTTGCAGGGTCAATATTTGCGAGACTACAACCAGATTCCTTTCGAGGTTATTTCCCCCATTCTGCTTTCTGGTGGAAATTTACAAGAAGAAAAAACTGTTGAACAATCGAGCAGAAACAGAAGCAGCTTTTGGCCGCAGCTGCCCTCGTGTGTGTGTGTGTGTGTGTGTGTGTGTGTGGTTTGTTCTGAAAAACCAGCCAAAAAGAAAACGAGAAGACACCGCAGAATGTGGACACGACCCTTTTTTTCCTTCTCCTCTCCATCATGGTACAAATAGGAGGACACGTCAAAGAGGCTCCACCGGTTTCTTTTCCACGTTCCAAGAGAACCAGTGATTTGTTCATGTTCTCGCCCTCTGCAGAGTCCCCCGCCATGTTTACTATCTTCCTGGTTTGTGTTGGAGAAAATGGGCAGTTTACAGGGTGATGTCCTGGATATTATCTGTTCTCTTTTAATTAGGCCTAAAACTATAACTAATTTTCCTTTGTGACCCGGACAATTGCATTTTGAAAAGCAGAGTTGTTTTTCAGGATTTACAGTTAATACTGTAAATCACTTCAACAAATCAGCCAACAAATATATTTCATACCTCATTGGAAATTTGTAAATGTTAAAATATCACTATCCTGGTCACCAAGGAAAATTTGAAGGTAATAATAGTAAGAATAATAAGCTGATTTATTACTCTTTGTAATCGGACATATGCAAAACATTTTAAATCCAATGTCCAGCTTCTAGAAAAAGCATAACTACACTTGAATTACACAGAATTAAGAAAATGACTAAATGATTAAAAATAGTTCCTTTTTAAATGCTTAGTTTTACCCTCTCAACAGTCCAAAGATGTTTAGTTTATTATCATCTCAGACACAGAAAAGCCTCCAACCCTTTACACACAGAAGCTGCCCCCCCCCCACACAAGTGTTTTCCATTTTTGTCTTTGTACATTCAAGAAAATGCGTGTCCCTGAAAGTGTTTCCTGCGTTTCGCCCTCTGACCCCCAGCTGCAGTGAAGGCAGGACGGTTGTAGATCAAGGTGAACTCGGCTCTCTTCACCTGCTTCTGCTTCTGTCTTTCTCACAGTCGCCCTCCTCCCCGCCGCTCAGTTTCTGAGAAACAGAAGCAGAAAACGGAGTGTGGGGGGGGGCGGATAGAGAAAGAGGAATAGGAGAGGAGGGGGTGGTGAGGGACACACCACACATTTTCTCAACAGACACATGTGGTTAACATTTACAGGTTGTGTGCAGCCGTGGCCTTGGTTGTTGTTCTGTACCTGTGGCCTAGCTACACGATCTGCATTTTTAACTCTACCTTGGTTAGTATAAGTCTTGAAAAAATCATGGTTTGATATTTTCCAGGTCTTGTCAATTAAAACCCACTTCAAAGACACAAAAAAAATTGGAAAAGACATGTGAATTATGACATTGGATGTCAAGGTGCGTTCTGGTTAAGAATTGCAAGCTGCTGTAACCCAGAATATATGCAAAAGAAAAAACAAAAACATTATTTTACTGGTTAAAGATCTACAGTGATTGTTTAGCTATCAGTTAGTCATTCTCTTTACCTGCTTATTCCTCACTAGGGTCACATGGGTCTGCTGGAGCCAATCCCTAAATAAAAATACTAAAAGTATTGGAAGCCTAACCAACCTAATTTTGATTACCTAGGGCCATTATCAGGCTGAAAGATATGACGTAGCTTTGAGCAACAGATTAAAACGACTTTCTTGATTCTGTTTGAGGTACAGCAAACACAGTGAACTCATGCGTTTTTTTCTTCTTTCTTCTTCTAAAGAAAATCTACTGTCCAGTTCATTTAATACTGACGCAACAGCGGATTAAACAGGCTGAAATCTGTCTAACGTAAGTGGTAGGGGGGTCGGACACATCTGACAGAGCACATAAAACATGAAGATGGGGATTTGTCTGGTTCCCAGGCTCAAGTGTCACTACGTTAGGTCCTTACTTTTAGATTAATAGAATTCAGTTTTCAAATCAGTTTTCGATTCTGTTTTCAGTCGTCGCTCTTCCTCTATACAGACTTAACTGTTCTTCATTATTTGTTTATGACAAAAATTGAAAAATGTAGCTCTAATCTAATTTATTAATCCATAGAGACTGATTATAATGAAATAATTCCCCTCGGTGCTCAACTCTTTCATCGTCATTTGTAATTTTCTACTCAACAACAACTTTCTCGTCTTGACAAAGAAAGGGGCGGGAGGGAGGGACCTAATCTAATTTTTCTATCATGATGAAATACTTCCCGTCCCATGACTCAGCAACTTTCCATTATTGATAATTGCACAGATATCAACAGTGTTCCTCTTTCACCACTGGAGGGAAAGACGAAACAATAATCTAATCTATTATTCCCCGGAGCCTTATCGCAATGAAATAATTTTCTGATGACCATGACTCAGCAGTTTTTTCCCCTCACTTCATTCCATGTTCATTTGTTTCTCATTCCGTCCATTGTCAGCAGGTTACAGCAGAACCCGCAGGAAGAATGGATGGAGGGAGGCGGGTGGAGGGGAGGAAAGAGAAGAAGGGAACAGAAAGAGAGGACGGGTGAAATAATGGTGTGATGATTAGATTAAGTGAGAAAGAGAGAGTTGGCACAGAAACAAGTGAGCTGAGGTCAGCATTCCTGACAATTAGAGAAAGGGGGGGATGTAAAGAAAGGCCAGAGAGGAAAATCAGGATAGGACAGACAGAGGGCTGGAGAAATAAAAAAAAAAAGCAGAGGTGTTAATTTATTTCCTTGCTTCATTTTCTCCTCGCCGTACTCTTCCTCTTCTCCTTCTCTCGCTTTCCATTCGTCCTCCCATTTTCATCTTCCCTCTCCTTTTCTAATTAAAATTAAAAGAGCGTAGAGAAAGGCGCAGAGAGAGAGAGAGAGAAGTCCTGCGGCAACATGAGATCATTCCTCCTCAAGTTGATTTTGACACATTTACGCTTCTTTTTTCTTTCGACAAAAAAGAAAAAAAAAAGGCAGCTAGCAATAAATCCAGCAACTTTTCGGGGTAGACGCTAACTTGGAGAAGGCAATATTTCTTGTTAAATGAGAGCGGCAGCGTGATGGTTCTCTGGACTGACTAAAGCCCCTTCCAGACATGCAATGCAGCCCTGATATGATCCTGACATTAACCAGGGGAGCCATATGTATACGAGAGGGAGTGGGAGTGTTGATGATGTCTCTGCCATCCAGCTGGAGATAAATACAAAGAAGACATCATATTGTGACTTCTATCCACAGATCAAAGCATTAGAATTCACTGGCTTTTCAGCTAATATTCTAAGTTTTAAGCAGCAAATGATATTCTATTGGAACAGGTTGGAATCTGCTGGGTCTGTTAACTCCTCTATTTACTATGACTGTTTAACAGTGAGTTAATAATGGTAAGTTTATTCCATTGATTGATTATTTCTCACATCATGATACATTTACTTTAGTTTGCTATTAAATTAGTTAATGTTATGTATATCTTATTAACATATAACATATAGCAGCTTCAAGCAGGCTTTGGTTACTTCTCACTGAAAATAGGTGACACCATTGCACTTTAAATCATGAGCATTACAAGAACACTGGCAGCATATCAGTGCTCATTTCCTTCCATATTTTGTTGTAGACGAATGGTTTTATCGTTGGTAAGATCAATACTTTAGTTACTAGATGGAACAAGTTCAAGAGGTTCGAGTTGAAACCTTCTGTCAAGATGTCAAAAGATTCTTGAAAAAAGGAAGGAGTAAAAAAAAACATGATCAAAAATGTTGACACCGTGAACTGAAAAGACAACAGACGGCAGCGAACAAGACAGGGAACAGTGAGGAGAGGAGAGGAGAGGGGAGGATATGGAAATGAGGAAATGTTGCAGAGAGCGGGGAGGAAAAGAGCGGGAGAGAATTAGTCACGGATACAAGAGCATGTTAAGGATCTCAAAAGTCAAGAGAGCAGCGGGGAAGAGGGGAGTTCAATTTAAATACTGTCTGAATAGAGTAGGAGATTTTGAATCAATTTTTAAGAGAAAAAAAATCTCGGATCATTAAAGAAAGAGGAGGAAGGGAGTGTTAGGTGCCTTTTGTTACACGGTTTGGAGACTCAGGGAAAGGAGAGTATGAGAGCTAAGACATAAAGGCAGGAGGAGAGGGGGGGAACTTTGGGGATTATTGAGATTCATAAAGCTCTAAGATGAGGAGGAGAGAAGGGAACAAAGACAGAATCAGTGTGTTTGCAGAGGGTAGGGAGATTTGGACAGAGAAAAGCCATGTTAGAGAGATCAGCCATCAGGCGTCTCCACACGGCTTATCCTCCTCAACCCAACTCTGCAACAGACCTCTCCTCTTGTGTTGTTCTTCTTTTATTTCCCCAAATCTTTTCCTCTGCTAAATTTAGGAGCTGGCTCATTTGTCCGAGTGTTCATTCCTTATTGATTTCTTTATGCATCAATCACTCAAAATCAAAGCCAAACCTACGCTGATGAAGAGAAAACACAGAAAAAGGAGTGGGCTGTTTAAAGAATGACTCACAGAACAGAGAGAATAAAGAAAGCATGATATGAAAGGGATAAAAAAAAAAAAAAAGATGGCAGGAAGGAGGGGGTGGGGTACACAGTGAAATTGGCAGGTCTGTGGTGAGTGCAGCAGCCCGGCTAGCTCAGTCGGTAGAGCATGAGACTCTTAATCTCAGGGTCGTGGGTTCGAGCCCCACGTTGGGCGCATGTCTTTTGAAGGGTTATGGGCAGTGCAGCAACCGTGAACAAATGTGTGACGATAGAGACAAAAGAGGGCTAGGACAGCTGAGTACAATGAGTTACAGTATCATCCTATGCGGGGGATTCCCATGTTTAGACCAAAGATTTACATCAAGACGAGTTAAAACAGGTGAAGTTCCTTATGTTCTGAAACCAGACAGTCGGGCTCAGAGGCTCAATGTTACAAGTCGGCTTGAGTCAAGCTGAAACAGGCCACCTTATGAATCTTTGGTCTAAACTGGCATCTAGAAACCCACCCTTAATTAACACACAAAAAAATCAAAAGAACTCAGGTAAGCAGGAGAATGTAAATGGGTTTGTCAGGGTTTTGAGGCCCATCTTGTTTACATGTTTTACTGGTGGACACTTATGAAATCACATCCCCTAAAAAGGGTCTGAGTTGTGATTGATGGAGACAGGTTACAGGATGTCAACACAGGAGGGTCAATGCATGGTGTCCATGTCTTGAAAATAGGACATTTGTTGTTGGTGTCGTAGGAGTTCACACAGAGGGCACATTCATTCATACACCAACATGTATTTCATTACATTTTGGCTTTTTTATGCTATTCTGACTTTAGGAGGGTGGGATCACCATAGTCTTCTCTATCAATTAATTTGTACTGGATGTAGGAAGGCAGACCCTGAAACCCAGGAGTTTTTTGGTTCTGGATGGTCTTACATCACTCGCGATGAGCGGGCTAGCTCGGTAGAGCATGAGACTTAATCTCACGGTCATGGGTTTGAGTCCCATGTTGGGCGTTGGGGTTTTGAACGGTGGCCACTTATGAAATCACCGTCACTAATAGCTGTTGGAATTGTCAATGATGGACACTGTCTGCAGAGTGCCAACTGAGCTCTGTCATGAGAAATCCCAGCACAGCTGTGGTTCTCGCAGGAGATCAAACAGCGGCCTGTGATTGATTAGAATTGGGCTCTTTTCTCCGATGCTTTTTCTTATTGGCATTGCATGCCACAGTCTTCTTAATCTATTAACTTTTTTTGCATGGGTTAGTGGGAGTCAGACCCAGAAATCCATCCCTCCCATGTTCTCTGTCTCAGTCAGTCATTAACATGTTAGATGAAGGGATGTAAGCCTTATTTATTCTGCAATATTGTTTAAATTCATACGGGTACTGCACACACTAGTGTGATCAAGACTAATGTGCGATTATGCAGTTTGCTTAATTGCGAAGGTGACGACTCCCCTTTCATAATCCTCTTTTAATGTGTTTACTGTAGTTAGTTTGATTATCTGGAGAGGGTTGTGATGTTGAGTAGCTTTATTACATTTGCTGTTGTTTTGTTTTACTATTTTTAAAATCAATAATGAACACATGAGAGCTAGTTAACCCAATTGCTTGATTATTTGTTGATGAATACACCAGGCCTAATCCACCACAATATAATTTGATCAGAACAGCTATGCTATATATATTCAGATTAAGACGTTGGATGGAATAACTACGACTTTAGGCCCTCCTTTTGGTGGGAACAGTTGTTCCTGAAGGAGTTCAGTGATCTTGAGTAGAGAGAACTTCAAAATGTCCAGAAGATCATTCATGGAGCTGTGTGAAATGTGCCACCAGGATGCCACCGTTCACGCTCCTGTGCCCCAGAATATGAGCGTGGCAATGGCACTATACATATCCTACAAACGTGGAACTGTGCATATTATACGACAATTGCCAACTAATTTCGAACATACAAAAGAAAACCCTGGAGAATTTTGTCCATCTGTTCTCCAGAACAGACATCAATGATACACGCTTCATCGCATAGAGATTTCAGAATTCGCACTACAGTCCTTAAATCATACGCCACCTGCATCTATCAAGGCCCACTGGTTCTTCTTCATAGAAAATCCTACTTCTAATGTGCCTAAGGAGAGACTATCTCCTCTGATAATTTTTGACAGCAATTTCAAATCCGCCTGCCTCCTGTCCTGCCCCCTGTTGACTTGCTCAGTCAATTTGTGAAGATAAACAGTTGTCACATGTTAATTAGCTCATTATAATAGTAGATAGGCTACTATGTCAGAGGTTTCGAGTTCAACCTTCAACTAAAGTAAAAAGTACTGTTCAGTTCCCCAAATTCCTGCTTGTTTTTCAAAATGTATCCAAAATTCCCCACCCTGACCCCTGCAACTATAATTGTTTTATAAACTGGACATGGTTGTCATTCAGTATTTATAGTGTCAAGATTATTCAAGGCATAGCAGTAGATTTCTTCCTGCTTGGAAACCCTGCATACCCCTTCTTGACAGGCGGATCCCAGCCTTCCAGAACAAGAGTCCTTTAATATCTACTCAAGTGCAGGTTGACTTCCACTCCACTTTTACTCCCCTTGATGTGCGGCTGCATGTTGTGCACTATGTAACTGGTGTGAGTGAAAAGAGAGAGCAGCATCAATCCAGTGTGGAATGGAGAAAGCGTTGGCCTTGAGAGAGAGAGAAAAAGAGAAAGAGAGAGAGAGAGACAGCTCTGCCTCAGCCAGTTGTACAAGGTCGATATATCACTGGCCAAGAAGCGAGAGCTGTTTGATGAGCGCTGACTCAATACATGGCCCAAAACTTCCCAGTGCGTCAATGTGTGTAAACTGTAAACATCTGTAAAATCTTTTTCTTTTTTGAAGTAAGAATGTTTGTATTAAGGTCCTTTTATTTGATTTACCTAAAAATACCAATATGTACTATACTTGTTGGTATCCGTGTTCCTCTTCAGGTGCAGCGTGGGTCCTCTCACTGAGGTATTTGTAGTGGGATTGTGTGGGGTAGCAGTCGAGGGAGGAAGATGAGGTCGGGGAAGTGGAGGAAACTGGGGCCGAGTAGCTCGGAGGCCTTCGAGCAGCACCGACACCGCACGCTCAGTAGTACAACCGATATTTTTCCAAGATGCCGTTTATCATCCTCTGCTCTCTGTCACCACTCGGAGCCAGCTGGGACTCCATCCATCGGTTTTGGTTTTGTTTTTTTCTTTCGAGGAATGCTGAGAAGATCAGGTACAGTAGCCATAGTTGAGGTCTGCTCCTTTTTGATCTGTAATGATACAGTATGAGATCATACAAGTATTAAAATGCAAAATCCAAATAGCTCTACACGAAACATACATAGTGGCTTTTATATCTCATCTAAAGAAAAAAAGCTGATCAAACTAGATTCTGAAAACAGAACGTCTGTGGTTGTTCTTGTTCACACACACATACAGTACATGTATATTTAAGGAGAAAAGGGTCTGGTCTAATACTGTGGTAGTTCATGTCTCATAAGAGAATAGCATATTCCCTCATGAGACATGAACTACCACAGCCATCTGTAAACCTTTTTACATGTATGAAACCTGACCCAGTAACCCAAACCCTGCTAGCTCATATCCGTTCAGACTGTCAGTCCCCCTCACTCATGTAGCCCGGCTAGCTCAGTCGGTAGAGCATGAGACTCTTAATCTCAGGGTCGTGGGTTCGAGCCCCACGTTGGGCGCTGCCATTTTGAATTGTTACTCACAGCAAGTAAAGTACAACAGGAAACTGTGATTAGTGGTTCTTTACAATCACCAGATGTAGATGGCTGAACAAGGTAAATCTATGGATGTTGCGTCATGTGACTATTCCTGCTTTGGCTGTAATGTGTAAGACTGAGAGTTCCCAATATGGACATCCATATCATACCTTTTAAGAGTTTCCACTGATCCCAAAGTGGGACATATATATATATATATATATATATATATATATATATATATATATATATATATATATATATATATATATATGAGTTCTTTGTTGGTTAAAATTATATTATAATGGCCACTAGAACAAGTTTAACATTAACGGGATTGTGAAGGTGACAACTCACCTGCTTAATTGATAACCATGTGTTCAAGATAATACATTTTCATTGTTTTTCTTTAATTGACCAAAACTGTTTTCCTGGATTTGCATCCATACATACAAGTGATTAATTATGGACACTGGCTGTCTACTTTACCAGGTGAAGGTGGTTTAATGACACATATTGGCATTGCAGACAATATAGTGTTGACTCTTTTTCTAAATAAAGCAGGCTGTCTCTGAAGCCACGGTGAAATAGCGATGTGATGCAGATGTGTCATCTATGACTGAACATGATAAAAGCTCTGAGGTAAACAGGTTTGAAACAAAAAGTGATAATGCATAATAATAGATGGTGAACAAATGAAAAGACGGCTTCCCTCGCTCAAGGACACTGCAGAAAAGGAGAGGAAGAGATGCACAGAGACAAATAAACATCACTCCTGGCTGTGTGTTTGTGTGTGTGTGTGTTTGTGTATGCGCAGAGTTGCAGTGGGGACTTTGTTCTGTACTCATGTGGTTTCACATAAACAGTTTACTTTCCATGTTTGTTTTAAATATATGTATGTTTATTTTAAAACGGTCTTCAGAAAACAAGGAAATGAATAATGTGTGCGTCTGCGAGCCGAGGGGAGGCTCTCTTCAACTTGACTTATGCACCATCTATTTTCGCGCTACTATCTCCTGCTCATACGCAGACTCTGCAAAGGCCGTGTTTCATGTAGCTTTCAAACAAACCTATGAAAGTCGGCATTCACATATTTCTTTCTGTTTCTGTCAAACACACACACATGCGCGCGCACGCACACATAAAACCTCACTCTGGCCTGCTTAAGCCCCCGTTCCTTGCAGGGCTCAGTGAGAGGCTGAGGGGATTTAGATCGTACAAGACTGACAGATGTAGCCTGCTTCCCTGCCTCGCTCGCTGTCTTTGTTCTACAAAAGTTGAAGTAACATGCGACATGTTGTGTGGAGGAGAAGGACAGGGGAGGAAATGGAAAGGGACAAAAGTCAACACGCTGTTATTGCCTGTTTGCACAATAATGTGAATCTGGACTGTGTGTGTGTGTGTGTACACATATGTGTGTGTGTAGCCTTAAATGTGTCTCCCCCCAAGTAGCAACTTAACAAGCCTGTTATTTTTCTGCACCAGTTAGCAAGCTTCACAACAGGTGGCATGTCAGGGGCCGCGAGCGTGTGTGTGTGTGTGTGTGCGTGCGTGCGTGCTGTTCAAAAAGTACCGTGTGCACGCCACCTTGAAAAATACAGGCAAAAAGTTTGTTTATTTCTTACCTGCTTCACATTGTTGACTTCCTTTGTCTCTCTCCCACTCTCATTTACAGACACACACACATACACACACACACGCGTAAAGGCAATGCTCATGGCAGTCATCCAAAACTCTCCTCTCTGCAAATTAAATCGTGAAGGAATTTGAGACGAGGGCTTTCCTCTTTTGACACACACACACACACACACATAGTCGGTGTCATCTTGAAGGCGAGTGTCATTTTCCTGTTGTTTAATTGCATATTCAATCTCATGGAGAAAAAAAAATGACTTTTCGACTCCCTTTTTCTCCGGCAGACTCAAAACAGGATGAAGCTGATGGCTGACAATTACGAGGACGACCACCTGAAAGTCTCATCTCCAAACTCAGAGCAAGCCAACAATCACAAGCCCTCCCCAGACCAGGTGAGTCCTCCACCCAGGGCGGAACCTTAACCTGGGATGAGGCCTTAAATATGGTCCTAGAACCCTTTACATGCCTTCAATCTGCCTCTTCATGGCTCTTTGGTGGATTAGAGCTGCTCTAACACAACATTTCTATACACCTACCTATCAACTCTTCAAATGTCCATCTTTGGATGTATTTTTATAGCTAACATGAATTCAAAATAACAATTTTCCAAATTTCTGTACTTATATATAATAGTAAACACATATAATATGTCTGTCTACAACTAACTTCCTGCTTTCTCCGAACTCCTGCTGCTGATGGACTGAACTAACCAATAGGACGATGAGGAGGGCATTTGGGCCTAGCCAATCACATGCCTTCTCTCTCTCCCTCAGTTCACCATTTTGTACAAAAGGGTGAGCGTCTTCTTTATCTAGATCCGATCACGTCCTCCTCTGTCTGTGTCACCCGTGGTTTTGGTGTTTCTGTGGTTCTGTCACCCCTTTTTCAGTTTGTTCACTTCGGTTCCACTCCTTCATTATCGTTCACTCTTGAAGTTCTTATTTTCCCAGCGATTTATCTTCCGTCCTCTTTATATTACGTTTTGCGTGTCTGCCTTTGATTCTGACCCTTTTTTGTGGTGCATAAAACCTGAAATGAGCTCTATTTACTACCTAAACAGAGGTATGTTGTTTGAATCAACTCTTGAATCCTGTTCTCCATCTGTTCAACGTCTCATCTCATCCTTGGATTTAATTTATTCCACACTCATTTTCCTGCTAGTTTATGTGCATCTATCTATCATTATTTCTTTCCATGTCTATTAATGCATTTCATGATTCCTCTGGACATCCTGTTTACTACTGATGTTCCTGTCTTGCAATGCAATCATTTTCTCTCTTATTGGAAACATCATACGTAAGTCATGCTATTTTATCTCTATCTTGAGCATAGAATTTCGCAGTTGAACCTCTGCGTGATGCATTGGATGATTCAAGGAAGGTTTGAAAGATGTACAGTTTATACTGGACAAGTAAATTCATTAATGATACGGCAATTTCACTCCGACCCCTGTATTATTTTCTAATTACACCAGAAATGCCCCCATATTTATAAAAAGATGCAGCAAAAATGCCCTGTTGGGAAGCATCCAAGAAGGAAGATAAAACATACATAACAGAGGACAAAAAACGCCATACGGTGCCCTCTGACCATGCATCATAACTCTGTGGGCTGGTGCCGTACCACAAACAGACCACCACTGAGTTATATAACAGTATGTTTAAGCCTCAAAAGTCTGTATCTGACAAACATTCAAGTCACAACAAATTTATCAATCAAATAAGGCAGCAAGAACAGAGTTTTTCCCGAGACAAGTAGGAAAAAATGTTGACATTAGTGGAATTAACTGATAATCTAACAATGTCACTTGTTTCTGTAACATTTTTTTTTAAACGTATATAATAAAATAAGTAGAAATGGCTTTAATAATATATGTTGATCTGCTGTCAGGAGGAGGCAGCGCCACATATGAGTAGCACATGCTGCTTTCAGCATAGCTCAGCTCCTCCACTGGGATTCACCACCGGCACGCCAAAGGTTCACCAACGGATCTAGATCTGACCCCGGTTATTAATTAGCAGTAGCACCTCCCTGCCACACACACACACACACACACACAGCTGACACTCGGTCTCTTCTGTCTTTATGAATAGCTGGTGTGTAAGGTGGGTAATTCGCCATAGCGCATTACATCTGAACAGTGAGAGATTGTGTTCTTTCCTACAAGAGGTCACAGTCAGCGGCAGAGGGGTTTCAGAAACAACTGTAGCAGAGAAACACAGGAGAGCACTCCGCTCACACACACAGCATGGGTGAGGACGTTTTTATGTTTTTTTTGTTGCATTTTTAATAGTCTTCAGAGGTATTAGACGCATCAGTGAAGAAAGACAAGGAAGAGATATAAATTGGGGTTGAGTAAGTAAAACTCAGGAGAGGACAGACTTAACAGCCAGACGTTTCTCCATTTCCTGTTTAGGAACAACTGAGATTTCCATTAAAATGAAAGTAGCTGGTCCACCGCAAAGGTCACAAGTGAGCCCAGTCAGGTGCCGAGCTGAATTATTGTTGCTAACTCTGTGGCAAACCCCCTTCACCTTAATCAGCAGGTGGAAACAAGACATGGGGACCTGGCACAGGTCTTAATGGGTTCCACAATGCTCCGCTATGTTCACACTCCGTACTGACCTGCAACCTCTCTATTTATTTAGATAAATAAATAGCTTTTTCAACTGTAAATTAGGCAAACATATACTGTTGCAGTAGAGCCCCTGAATATGAAAATAGACCTGGAGCTGTGTACGGTACGTCCAATTCATTTTACTATGACATTTAAATTGACATGAACGGCGATGTAAAGCTCTCACCTGTTTGGAGCATAGAGAGCTAAATAAATTTAAGATATTTATTGATTTTCGCTTGGCAGGCAATTCAAGCAATTAAACAAATATCAAAGTCATTTCCAATCCCTGGAATAATTTATAGATTCAGTGTTAGCATCGTAAAAGGAGAAAAAATCGACCCTTGTGTAACTCTTGAACTGCAGTAATGCAGGACTGATGCTTGTTTTATATGAAAGCAGTTTTATGATTAAGTGATACAAGAGTCTGGTCACTGCAGCATCCTCTGCGGTATAGAAGCAACTCCTGGTCAAACACACACTCTGTGTGTGTGTGTGTGTGTGTGTGTGTGTGTGTGTGTGTGTGTGTGTGTGTGTGTGTGTGTGTGTGTGTGTGTGTGTTTGTGTGTGTGTGTTTGTGTATCTCTGACATGGAAGACAACAAATTCCAGCAGTGTCTCTCCTTAGAGTTTTATAGTACAGTAAGAGCACGGAGGATGCTAATAAAGAGGCACACACACACACACACACCAAGTGCTGCATAAAATGATGTTGCCTCTGGGATTGTTTCATAGTACAATTATGCACTGGAAAACACTACAAACTCATTAAACACACACAGCATATGTTTGCTGTAGCAGGCAACATAATATAATAAAAACATTTCTGTACACACACACACACACACTGTAATCCTTATTAAAATCTGTAAATTCAAACACTCATAGTCTTGCATAGACTTTCAGATGTTAGTGGGGAGTAGGTTTCAAATTTTATAATATTATTTTGCAGGTAAATTCAGTCTCATTTTTAACATTTACTTTTCTGTAAGTCATTAAATGGTTCTTGAAAGGAAAAGAAAGCACAGCTCTTGTTATTTCTCCCCAAATGTCTTCCTTATATCGCCATCATTCCTTCCATTCTTTCTGTCTGTTTCTCATTTGTCTTGTATTTGATCCGCGGAGCTCCACTGCAGGTCTGGAAAGTGTGGACAGTGATATTTTTTTTCTAAGCTTTTTGACAGAATAGTCCAGATTAGAAAGTGTGAGAAAACAGCTGTTGCGCACATGTTGAGTATGTTTTTACAGCAGTAAAGCCAGATCTCAGAGGGGACGTGTTCACATATTGTCATATTACACAACAGTCTCGGAGAAATTATCGTGCTTGTTGAGCGTCATGTTGCGCTGTCACTGTCAGCATACATCATAACGTACAGTGAGAGAGGTGTTTTGAAATGCGTAATGTGACGGATCCCTGCAGCCTCTAACTCCATCACTTTCTATTTGCTTCTCTTTTCCTTCTCCGTCTACCTCCCTCTCTGCCCTGGAGGGAAATGTTCAGTAATGTATTTCGTAATGGTCGGTAACCTATTGGCAGGTCCCCACTGGAAAAAACAGTAACTGGATCTATTTACAACCCCGATAATGACCTTGCATGAGTGTGTCTTCTCCGTATATTTATGATTTTCTGTATCGCAACTTGTTTCACATGCACATGTAACGGTGCATATATTTAGTTTCTGTGAGACAGAGAAGCAGCTGTGAGTCATGACAGTGGTTTAGCATCTCATGAACACACCACAGAGAACAGCAAAAAGCTGTAGGTTTTTTATTTTTTTTCACGAGTGTGTGTGTTTTGTGTTCACAGTAAATAAGGATTCAGAATGAGAAGTGACAGTTACTTTGATTTACTGTCAGCTTTCATTGCTGCTGCAATTCTGCTGGAAGAGAACGTGAAGATAGTTTCCTTTGTTTTTTCCCCGGGAAAAAAAAACAACAAAAAAACACCCACATCCACTCATTTCATTTGTTCATCAGGTCGGAAGTGACTGAATAATGGATGTTGAATATATATGTAGTGTTTTATACGTTATGTTTTATTCAAATCAGGGTCCCAAAAGCAGCCTGTCTGCGGCTTGTTTTGACAGCCGAGGAAGGCTGACAGATTCCAGGAGTGTGTGAGATGGGTTTATGGTTATCACATCAGTCATTATAAAGACAAAACGCAAAGAGACGACATCAGAGGCACTTGGCTTGGTGCAGTAAATACAGCACACGAGCAACAATGTACAACACGTGTCCCCATATTCTTTTAAAGTGAAGAGCATTATTTTTAGTTTTTATATGTATTTGTTATAACATACCATATTTTAGTATTTTACATATTTATATGATCACAGATCAACGTAAAAAAATGCTTTCTATAGACAGTTTAACCTTTCTTTTTGTGTGACCTTTGTGTGTGTATGTGTGCTTTATAAATATTTGATATCAAATTGGCATGATTCACACTAATGCAGGAGAGACAAAGGACGCTGCGTTCTGTATGAATCAAAAGGATCGGCAATCAAAGTCCAAGTGAAACGTGAGACGGCCCCAGATGGTTGTTTTCAGTACCTGGATCTAAATAAAGGGAGAAGCTGGTTTACGAGTTGACGTGGAGCACAGACGGATGGGGAGATAGAGATGTTACCGCGCTGAGTGAGAGGATCCTGCCTGGTCCTGGAGTGTGTGTGTGTGTGTGTGTGTGTGTGTGTGTGTGTGTGTGTGTGTGTGCTGAGTGACAATAAGCACGGCGTGCAAGGTGTGGACAGACACTGCTGGGATTAAAAAAAAACCTCCACCAACACACACTCACAACAGCCCTCTCAACATGCTTCCTCCTGCACTTAAATTCTGCAATTCCCTCAGGAGAAGTGTATGTACTGTGTCTTATCTGTGTGTGAGTGTGTGTCTCTTTCTCAGGGGGGTCTTATACCTCTAAACTGTGTGTGTGTGTGTATGTCTGTTTTGCTCGTCTCACCCTCCAACTGAAACACACACACACACACACACACACACACACACACATTTGTCATGGTCACAGTGGAAATCCTGTGGCTCTCAAGTGTCACATGATGGAATTAGTCTGTTTTCCTTTTTTTTCTTTTTTTTGTCAAAGCTGTTAGGTACCAAATTAAAAAAAAAAAATTTCAGATATTTATACAAGATTTTTTTAAATTTCTGAAAGTGAACAAATTATCCCTCAGCTAAATTATATATGTGACATTTCATGAAAATTATATATATATGTCTCTAAATATGCAAATTAGATGGGTACATTTAATCCCTACATAAACTTTGGATCATCCTTAAAATTTCTCCTAATTTACAGGAAGTAAAAAAAAAATCATTTTAGGGAAAAACATCTGACACCTCAACCGTGTCTTCCATATTTATTTTGAAACGAATGCTAATGCACTAGCTTTTTACGTTCCTCGGATAAAATAAAAGAAATACAGTAGTGGAGAAACCTGATTACTGGCCAGTTTCATTTCCAGTGTAATTTTTACTGTAATCTGATTAAACAACTCATGTAATTCTTTATCCAATTTACTCTCTATCTTTACCGTATTCAGACTTCTGGTAACTGGTGTTTTATCACATCATCTGTCATCCTCTCCTTTCTCATAACCTCCCACCCCTCTCCCCTTTTCACGTGATTATGTCCGACGCTTTTTTTTTTTTTTTTTTTTTCCATGCAGGCCTTCCATGCAGTCGATATCGCGATGTATCGTAGTGGGCTAAGTGTCTGTTTACACATGTAATGGTTAGAAACAGGTGCTATACATTTAGGCTGGACCACCTGATTGTTTCTGTGTGTGCTCTTTATGCCTGAATCTATGATGAAATGTTTGTAATTGTAAATGAGTGCACACATGATAGTGATTGGTGGTCATTATGTCATTAAATACTACTAATATACTGTAACAATCAGCTTGATCTCTTACTTAGTTTGCCTCATTTCCTCTCTCCTCTAGTATAATTTGTTTGTCTGTGTTTCACTCGGGGTTCAGATCAGCATGCAACAGTTATCATCGTATGGTAATATTGTATTATAAAATTTAAAAATCTTATTTTCCACTGCTCTTCCTTTCCCTCCCTCCCATCAGATTATCTCTCCTCTCCTGGACCTCAATCAGAATCGCAGCAAACTGAAGCTGTACATCAGCCACCTGACCTCGCTGTGTCAGGAGCGAGACCCAATCATTTTGCAGGACTTCGCCCCGCCCCCGGCCTACCACCGACCTGACTCCGCCTCCTGGCATACGCAGCTGCACAGCATGACGCAGGAACAGGTGAGTTACTGTAGGCCTGTGTAACCTGAGGAAACAAGAACATACGAGTGAAGACACGTGTGTGAGTGTGTGTGTGTGTGTGTGAAAGAGAAAGAGAGTTCTATTTGAAGGATGTGGATCAAGTAAAGGCGTTTTGTCACTCCTCATATATCAATTATGAAGCCACTGTTGTATATGTGTGCTCGTGCACACGTGAAAACATGCGTGTGAGTGTGTTTTTGTAACTCTACAGATGTGTCTGCTGCAGTATGGCACACGCCGGGTTGGCCTGGCAGCTTTTTGGCGCCGCCTGTGACGTTATTGAAAAGATTTAGTCCAGCGGGTCACCTGGCGACAGGCACCTGGCCGCGGAACAAATGCCGGTTTGAGACGTTGCATTTAACAGGGAGTAAACTCGAGCAAGGAGTCTTTGGCAGCGCGAGGGAGGCCGGTTCATGCGCGGAGCGAGGAGAGGAGAGAAAAGTGCGGGCTATTTATTTTACTGTCGAAAAAGTTGTCATGCCGAGAGCGGGGAGGGAGAGAAAACAACAGAGAACGAGGATAGAGAAAGAAAAGGTGAGTTTTAGAGAAAGTCGGTGAAAGATCGGCTGACCTGCTCGCTTAGTTGTTACCCCGTTGTCATGGCAACCAGTTGTGTTTGAATATATTTGATATAAACAGCACATTATTACATTTTTAAATTTCTTGGCTTCCTCTGTCTCTCTCTCTCTATGTCCTTTTCTCCATATTGAAAACATATCAGGCAATACATGGTCCCTACATGTGGTATACATTGAAAAAGGGTAACTCTAGACACACACACACACACACACACACACACACTTACACACACTCACAGAGCTATGTGACAGAGTGTGTGGTTAGGTACAGCGGGACTAGTTTCCTACAGTCCTCATGAAAGCCCTATTGTATGTCCTAATGCTGGGAAATGTCTCTGTTTAGCATGAGTGCTCCTGATATGGCGCTGCGTGGTACAGTGTCACTTTAAATAAACGTTGAATATTCCAAATGAAATTCTTATTTAATCACCGTGTGCATTAAAGGCACAGAGAAATGATCCGGGCCACTTTCACGGACAGACAATTAGCGTAGGTATTATTCATCAGCGGCCTGTTTTCACCAGAAAGAAAATGCAGACGGTATTCTGCGGTCCAGTGGCCGGAGATCCACATTTTTAAAAGAAAAACATACTTTGAATTAAAATTGATTATGTGGGCGGCTGTGAAAGCTTATCTAACAGGACCGAATGCTTCTGAGATGGTCTGCATTCTTTCCCACCAAACGTATATTTAAAAAAAACAATTGAAAATATTAAAAACATTTATTTAAAACAAACTAAGCACATGGCCACGCCCTCACCGAATTTGTAACTGGAATCTTAAAATATTTTACTGCGCTCGACTGATTTTGAACATAACTTTATGTTATATCATGTAACAGCCAATATGTTAACTATGAGAGACCTATATATCTATATCAGCAAATTTGTAAGTCTGTGATTTGCATGGACACAAGATAAAAATTCAATTTCACAAATCTGTATGGTTTGGACTTTTCTTTTTTTAGTTTAGTAGACTCCAGAGATTAAAAACAATAAATACATTCAGTCTGAGGATTTATATGAATATTTATGTGAGTCTCCCTTAAATTAGAGCCAAACTGTTTTATTTATAAGACTGAATTCAACAGTTGGAAGGGAAAAATACAGCTTATTACAACACGCAGCGCAGTAACAGCACTTTTTTATTTTGAGCTTTGGCCTTGAGTCAAAACTCCTTTATTTTTCTTTCCTCCCTTTCCTTTCATCTTCTTTATCACTCTCTTTTCTGTTTTCTGCGTCACTCCCTCTGATTTCTTTTCTTTTCCCTCCTCCCGCCCGTCCGTCCCCCCCCTCCCCCTTAATTTAGCTTTTTTTTTTTTTTTGCTCTGTTTTTGGTGAAACGCTTCCCGTAACAACATCGCAGTTTGAATCTCTCGCCGCCTCTCCCTTCTTCTCCCCGTCCAAACCCACCCGGTACCCACGCAACGCCACTCGGCGCCGTGTGTCTGCGTTGGACCCCGACCCGGCCTACACCATCACACGCTGACACTGCGAGGCTTTCATTCAGGCCCGCGTTTCCCATTTCCCTTCATCATGTGTCACCATCACCCTGGCTGACCCTCTTAATGCACACACACACACACAGACCACCATGTTCCAGTGTGCCAGCCTCGCTCCTCTGTCTTGTGGCGAGCATGTGTGTGTGTGTGTTTTACAAGCCTCTCCCTGGCTCTGTTAAAACGCCTGGCGCTCTGTAAAGCCATTAGGATCATACTAAAATAGAGTGTAAAACACACGGGGACGGACGCACAAACAGACACACAGAAAAACCTGGCTTTCACACACACGTCCCGTCTGGGCCCGACCGCTGGAGGCCCGCCTCGCGCTCCGCTCCTGACACTCGGCTCCTGTAACACCAGCTCAAATCCCTTCACCAACGCGGCGTTTGGTGTTTCCTCTCCTTTCTGCCGTTAGACCGGGGCAAAAGGCCCAATAAGAAAGCCCAGGTTTATTGAATAGACGCAGTGTGTTACTGTTAGGACCAAGAAATGATATGGGCCTCGCAGTAAATTCAGAGGAGTGAAATCCCTGCTGCCAACGCAGCTCAGACGCAGCTTTGACACTGCTGAGAGTGATGAAAACTGAAAAACACCATTCAAACAAAAAGACCTCCAAAGATGTTTTTTAAGGATGTGATGTAATTTTTATTGAGTGCTATAGAAGCTTTAAGTGGAGGAAAGAGCCTTTTTGGCTGCAGTAGCAAAGCAATAACCACTACAACAACAGCAACAACTGACTTTTTTTCCCTCCCTTTTAAACTAAATTTATAGGCGCTTTAAAGGAGAATCTTCTTCTTTTATTTGTGTATAAAATCTAGGTTCACAGCCAATAAAGGTTGAATACAAGAGTGGGCCTTTAAATTTTTTTCTGGAAGCAATTGTCAAGCGTGTTGGATAAAATATAACTAATTATAAATCATCCAGAGTCACAGGTATTGTAAAATGAATTAGGGCAGTAACAATAAAAGTGGGTGCTATAAAACAGCAGTGGAATTGACAAGTGGCTTCGGTTTTTCTTTATATAACACCAGCGTGCACCTGTCCTTTTTACCCCATTGCCTCATGTCTCGCAATTAAAAAAAAAAACCTCTGTCGTGGACTAATGTTAAATTCGGGCAGTCTTCACATGTGGTGTCTTTGACCGAAACTAAACGTCAGCACCGAGCCCAGTGGTGAGCTGCTCGGCTCGAAAAAATATGGATATGCTGGACGCCCGTTTGTCCGATCCCGTTTGTTTGTTTCCATTTCTCGCTTTAACCTTAGCTGAACTACAAAAGTAACGCAGATTCCAATAGTGAGGTTTGACTAAAAGAGCTGTTTTCTGTGCCATAGTCATAATAATAACCTTTATGGCTCAATGACGTCTGTAATGAGCACTGAAGAGAACTGGCATCGTGATCTACACACACACACACACACACACACACACACAGGAAGTCTCTCTCTCTGGCCCGACGCGTGAAGGTATAAGAATTGGCTGACTGTGTATGTGCATATATGGGACTGTGTGTGTGTGTGTGTGTGTGTGTGTGTGTGTGTGTGTGTGTGTGTGTGTGTGTGTGTGTGTGTGTGTGTTTGTCTGTGTGCTTGCTCCTTTATGTGGAAAAGCTATCAAGACAAAGTTTACACAATGTGTGTTTGCATGCATGAAAAGTGTGTGTGTGTGTGTGTGTGTGTGTGTGTGTGTGTGTGTGTGTGTCTGTGGCCCATTTTACTCTATACCTGCGCTCATTTGTGTGTTTTTGGTGCCGTAAAAAGTGTATTAAGTGTTATTGGCTGAGTCGGACGTTATAATCGCTGCGCTTATGAATCAAGTATGAATTGTCAGCTTATGATTCTCTATCTGCTAAAACAAAAAAAACAAAAAACGGCTCCCAGGGAGAAACCGCCGAGCCAAGTCAAGCTGGAGGAACCTCAGTCAAACCCAGTCCGTGTATTCAGGACTCTACAAGTCATTGTAGTGAAGGAGAATACCACGGTTACAGACCTACGACATGATCTCCAAATAGAGGCTTTCGTAGGGTGAGGATGAGAATGCTGGCTTTCTCTTTGGCGTACGTGCGTTTTAAAATTACACAACACGGGTTTCCAGGGCCCGCGAGCTGCTCAGCCCAGACTCAGATCTATAAATTCCTGCTGATATTAAAACACTAGGAGACATCATTATGTGAATAAGATCTGAGTGTGTGACCATCAATCTTTATAAGTAGGAATCGTGCTTCTTTAAATGTTAAATCTTTTTAAACAGTTAAAAGGTCCCATATCGTACACTATCCCTGGATTTTATTTGGAATTTTAAAATACATTACAATATATATTTGTGGTTTTAAGTAGTAAAAATCATATAATATAGTCTCACATTCCCTCTTTCAACATTCTCTCTGGAGCACTAGGACGAAAAGGCTGTTTCATGTCTTTAATTAATAGTAATTAGCCTTTTATAATTAGCTGATGTAGTTGTAGTATTTCTATTTGTGACATCACACCTTCTCATGAATCGTGAGTTCATCTCAAAGTATTTCTAAATAGTTTCTGGATGCTTTTCTCCATGGATTGAGTGCTCTGAAACACGGAACAATATTACAATCAGAAAGCAACTCATATCTCTACAATAAAGGACGTTTAAACACAACATATTAAACACAGTTGAGGTTTCAAATAGCTGCAATCATTGTTTTTTCAGCTCTGCCGCCTGCGGCGAAGTGATGTCTTCTTCACAGACCGTCAGACGACACAGGAAGTGTGCGTCTGTGTGTGTGAGGACCCCTCGCGGTGTCAGGGTTACTGATTGGGTGATTCTTGATTGACAGGAGATACAAAAACAGGATGGGGCGGAGCTGGAACTCAAACATCGCGGCTGATAATGTGGAGTGGAACCACACGATTACAATAGTACTGATTGTCTTAGGAGTGTGGATGTGGAATTATAACACCCCTTGTGATATAAAATAGATACAAGGACATACTTTTATTTTGATAGTCTGTGTGCATAGGTGTGTGAGTTTCCTAATGATAAAAGTCCTTGAACTGTTGCACAGACAAGTGCTATCTGTGATTGTTCTTTTAATTTCTTACTTCAGAAGAAGAGTTGACGTCCAAGCTGCAAACCGTCACACAGCAGCGGATGAAAATCAAACTTGTGAAGCATAGTGAAAGCGTTAGAGCGTCAGTGAGGAGGATGATGGAAATTATATTAGATGGAGTCTTTTTTTTAAGCCTTCCCCAGAGCTGCAGACTCGGGTCAGACTTAATTCACAAAAAATGAGTCAACATCAAACTTGACTTGAGACACGAAAGCGGAAACATTTAGGTCTCATGTTCGGACCTGGTAAAATCCTGTAAAGAAAGAAAACAAATAAGACAGCGTCAGGCAGGCCTTACAAAAAGAAGAAAAGAAGATGAAGAAATAAAGGAAAATGTTAAAATTTGTCATTTTAAGGATTATCATTTGGGTGAGAAACAGCGTAGCTCTGAAAACATGATTGGATTAAGAACCAGCTCTTCTGCTGTATTGAGAAGGGGGTAAAATAAGCCGTTCCTGGCTGTGTTCAGATGAAAATGTGAGCGGGTTGTTCGGGGGAGTGTGTACGGCGGAGTCAGACTGTATCTGCGCTGCGTTGTGGTTCTGGGGTCTCTAAGCTTTCATTAGGCAGCTCCGCTTCCTGCTCCGAGGAGGATTGTTTTCTCTTCAAATACGACGCAGAGGTCCTTGATGACCGTTAGACACACACACACACACTACAGACAAAAGGAGACAGTCAGACGCACCCACACACATCTGACCCTCAGTACCCAATCAACACACACACACACACACTCTGGCCTTCTCTGGCCATTACAGAATAACTGCTTTTTTATGCAGATTTATAGGATCTCGCCTTAATGTCTTTACCAGTCTTTTCACATGCATTTGTCTTTTTTCTGTCCTTTACCCCTTTTCTTTCTTAATCTTTCCCCCTGCCTCTTTTTATCACCGCCCCTCCTCTTTCTTTCTTTATTCCCTCCTCTTCTACCTTTCTTTTCCTGCTTCATCTCTCCTCAGTTATTGTCACCATCACTTGATCAGTTCGTCTTCTCTCTTGTTGCTTAAATTCCATCTTTCCGGTAATGGTCAAACATCTAAATCCACACAAACACACAGAGCTCTTCATCCACAGTGGCAGCCATCATCCCATTGGTCGACGTTTCCTCCGACAGATTCCACTTTTCTTTTCCTGACAGATGGGAGGTTTTTATATTGAAACAGCTATAAAAAAAATCATTGCGACTTTTACAAACACAGAACAAATCCAATGAAAGAGAATCATGTTAACAGGAGATTTCACTGGCTGGTTCTGATGGCTCGGAATTTAATTTGAAGGTTGGTGAGACCGTGGCTGCCACAGTCATTAATTACACGCTGTAAAGCTCATCATGCATAGAAAAACTACCCGCTTCACCGTCTGCCTTCAGTCTTCCCTTTATCATTATTTAGAAGTGGTTGTGTACGAGCAGGTGGCTTCACAGTTTGACTTTGTTTTAAAATCTAAATAAATCATCCAAACTTACACATATCTCTTCTACAGCTTTAAGGCCGTGATTTAGAGTGAATTTGCTTCCATCTCTTCAGATCGTCCTGTTGGGAGGTCACACCTATACACAGTAAATGCTGCAGTCTGTTTATTTCTGCAGCCATTAGTGCTGTAAATCCAGCCTGTGTATAGCTGCTCCTAGAGGGCCAGTTTAAGCTTTTTTAAGCCCTGTTCTTTCTGTAGGTATTTCACCGCACACACACACAAACACTGTACACAAGCATGCCCGCCTCACTCACATTAATCTGTGCTAAAATAAATTGCATTTTCCAGCCTATAACAATAACTCGGGAGGCAGAAAACAGCTCCTAGCTGCTAGTGAGCGTTCCGTCTTCTGCAGCCTCTGACTAACTGCTCCCAGAAGCCCGGCCTGTAAATATGAATATGTTCCTATAGTCAATTTGTCTGATTAAATAACGTGTTAAAATAAAATCACCAAGTTATGTTGAGTTGCCCACAACTCACACACACACGCTCGCACACACACACACACACACACACACACACACACATGCACGCCCCTTGTATTTTTCTCCAGCTGTTATTGCTAACTGTATGTTCAGTCCTCCAGGAGCAGTTTCTGCTATGAGTCCTCGAGCTGTATTCCCACTGCAGCTCGTTAGCCGGTGTTGTTAGCTTGGAGTAACACACACACACACACACAGACACACACACGGTCATTCACACTCGTTTGGTTGCATGGCTCCGGCTTTTTTGGGCTTGGCACAGCACTGGAAGCCGACTTATAAAGCGGTCAACACACAGTGCAAGTCTGTTAGAAACTAATGGTTTGAATTGCGAGGCAGAGTGATAGAGATTCTAATACTCAGACTGACCCCTCACTATCCTGAACCCTCCACTCCTCCTTTATGTTTTCTGTGCGAGCCGTGAAGTTGTCTGATCGACCTTTTCACCTCAGTTGGTATTTATTTTAACCTTTTATATCGCTTCCCCTGCAGATTTCCACCTGCACTCCTTACTTTTGACTTCTTGCAGTGCGAGTTGTTTTCGATTAAAAATATCTACAAAACATCAGGGCGGACGGGGATCTGCCTTTTAAATTCTGGATTCATGAAAGAAAACTTCTCACAGGGTGGCGTCATCCACGTCCAAAACCCATTTTCTCCCATC
Organism: Eupleurogrammus muticus; assembly: GCA_036785175.1. NCBI lineage: Eukaryota > Metazoa > Chordata > Actinopteri > Scombriformes > Trichiuridae > Eupleurogrammus > Eupleurogrammus muticus. The sequence continues at coordinate 11,762,572 of JAYKQN010000022.1, forward strand.
ACCAAACATACTCTCTGTTTTGTGCATTCATGAGTTCTTTTGTTTTATAATAGTGTCAGAGTGACACACGAGGATTTGCTCCAAATGTGAAACAGATACAGACTGTAGACTGGCTAAATGATTGTGTAATTCCTGATCAGTGGACGTGTGGGTCAGCCAGTGTGATCTATCTGGACGTGAAAACACTTTTTTCTGACCTGAACCGGTCAAAACGAGGTGGAAGTTGCTGCTGCGCTGCTTGAAATTCCGCTGGCTTCCGGATAATCTATAAATGAAAATCTCCAGTCAAGTAACTTCGTAAGAAGCATGTGTGTGTGTGCAGCCCGTTGACCTGCTGGAGGACGGGCTAATGCACTCCAGTTAGATAATATATTTGTGCTGTGTCTCTCTCTCCCGTCTGTTTGTTGCTCTCTCGCTCTCTTAATCTCTCCGTGCTGAGTTATGGTTTCTTTAGAAAACATTAGCATTCCGGTGCAAAGAGGTTCAAGTCCTGCAATGTGTGTCAAAGGGTCGGTGTACACACACACACACACACACACACACAAACCACGCGCGCACACACACACACATCTCTTATCCTCATTCTCGTTCCCATGCTGATAACCTGTGTGTGTGCATATGCATGCCTGTGCACAAATGCAATACTTGTGTGTGTGTGTGTGTGTGTGTGTGTGTGTGTGTGTGTGTGTGTGTGTGTGTGTGTGTGTGTGTGTGTGTGTGTGTGTGTGTGTGTGTTTGTGTGTCTCCAGGCTCCCGATAAGGCAGATAATAATCCATCACGATAATGGAGCTTTAATGGCTGCAGTAAAAATCATCTTCAACAACCCCCCCCCTCTCTCTCTCTCTCTCACACACACACACACACACACACACACACATGCATCCTACCTCTCTCTACCTCTGCTTCCCACAATCCCCCCTGTCACTCAGTAAATCAGAACTTGAGCTTGCAACATACACTTCAGACTTGTGCTGTGCACTCACACACACACATCTGTCATGTCAGACATTCAAACCACTGTATCACACACACACACACACACACACGCACACACACAGTAGTGCATCTCATACACACATAAACAGTCCATCGCGTCCTGTAGTTTGCAGGAGTCATGAATGGGGCAGCACACATGCATTATTCCATTATTCCCTCTGCATTTCTCAGTGACCACACAGTGTGATTGCATGAGACATGATCCATGGGAGCTCACAACCACAACATTAACTCCTACCTCATAACTGGGGTCCGTATCATGCTCGCTTGTTTATATTTAATTTCTTCTGGCCATCAATAAGCTTTCGGATCGGAGGAAGGAAGTTCATTGCTTGGCAACATGAAGACCAGAGGACCAAATTATAATCTCTTTGAAAACAAAAAACACATTATTTTACAATCTGGGTTTTATTTTCCTACATTTTCGACATTCATGCCTGTTGTTTGTGAGAACATTTTACTCACCAGGTAAATTCCAGAGATTTCTTTAGAACAAACCAGTAAATATGTGTTGTCCAGCTATATTTGAAGGGTTTATAGATGATACGATTCATTGAATCTAAGTTGCAGTCGTTATTTCTTATTGGTTTTCCTAAATCAACACTTCACCAATCACTGTGCAAAAAGGAACTTTATCGGCATCAGGCTCCACCTATGAAATCTTAATGTTTAAATATTGCTTCAAGTCTTCTGCTGTTATAGGTCAAGGTTGTGAGTCAGAGAGCAGAAGGCAGCCAACACACACACACACACACACACACACACACACACACACATACACACCAAAGCGTTTATCTCTCCTCAATTGTCTCAGCACCTTATCTTTACTGCTGTGTTTTTTGCAGCTGAAATGCAAAACCATTAAGCAGGATAACCTGCAAACACACATAAACCGGTGCAACGACACATTGACAGTGGTGGAAGTTGGACTGTGTGCACAGCGGCCATCACTATGCTGTAAATGCTGTGTGTGCGTGTGTGTGTGCGTGTGTGTGTGTGTGTGGCAGCAGGAGGTCGCCTGCTGTCTGATGCTAATGGTCCTTGTAGAACGGGCCAAATCATGCCAGGCTATGCACACACACACAAACACACACACACACACGCAAACACACACACACACACCGGCGGCGGGGGGCGAGCGGTCGAGCCTCATTGCTTCTCTTCACCTCCACAGATCCACTCGGTCACTCCCCCGCTCTGTTTCCAGGGTTCCTGTGAGCTCTTTAAAAAAGAAATGCCTTAAATGCATTGAATTTATGAATTTGGAAACAATACCTTAAAAAGCAGCTCTAGTTCCCAGTTTGTACAAGTGTGAAAAAGATTCAACTTCAAGAGTTTTATTGACAAAACCATGCATATAATACATAAAATTCATAATTCAGTTTATTCAGAATATCATCAAAACACTTAAATACTCTAATTCAATAGCGTAATAAAGGGATAAGCTACTATATCTGTCTGTGATTTTTCAGAATCATTTCATATTATCAGTATTATTTGTTCTGCAGCTTCATGCATGAACAAAGTGATGTAAAACCACGTAGCAGCGAAAGCAGTTAAATGTTTGCCAATATCCGACCCAGGCCCGCACACACACACACACGCACACAGCAGCTAATGCGGGCTTGTGTTACGCGGCCGTTTGCGCGGCGCTCTTATTGATACAGATGTATTGGTCATTAAGTCAGTTGGGTTTGACGTCTCAGCCTCGCTGCAGCCAAAAATAATAACAGCAGCACTCTCTCAGAGAAATGTTCCACTCTCTATGGGCAGAAAGAACTACATTGTGGTGTTTTCAGATTACAGTCTGATATGTGTCCCTGTGCGTGTGTGTGTGTGTGTGTGTGTGTGTGTGTGTGTGTGTGTGTGTGTGTGTGTGCTCCTTCCATCTTCCATGGGGCTGGCAGAGAAGGGGAGTAGTATCGCTCTCCCTTTCTAACTCTAAATAAGAATATTCCTTTTAATTTTCTTGTTTGTGTCTCTTTCTTTGTCGGTCAGCTGGAGGCGGAGTTAGCACTGTGTGAGAGGGAGGGGGCGGAGCTACAGGAGTACGCCAATCAGGTCCTGCAGCAGATCGCCGACCGCTGCCCCGACATCCTGGAGCAGGTGGTCAACGCCCTGGAGGACAGCTGCTGACCGTCGGCACCCACGACACGAACATCGTCACTAAGCTTCCATCCGTGATTCATTAGCGCACAACGTCAGAAGAAGAAAAAACAAAAAGCATGCAGACTTAATTGCAAACACTTAACACAAAGTCACACACACAGGATCATCAGAAGCTCCCGTGACCTCCTGATACACAAATAAGATCACAGAGTTGCACATGAAGAAGCAGAATTAACAGGAGAATTCCTATTTAAAATAAATACATCAATAAATGTCACAGTTTCACCATAATTTAAAATGAACGGCGCCGTCCGACGTTCAGTTTTCAGTTCAAAGTGCTTCGTTTTGAGACTTTTAATACTCGGTTTCCTCACGATTCCACGACAGAAGAAGGCTTCAGCGGCCGGAACGTGTAAACTCGATGTGTTTTATAGGAAGACATCACTTTCAAACTGTATCACAGCTGCCGGTTGTTTTCTCTGATGCTTACACGTCGTCACCGGATCGGTCCAGATACTGTATGTGTGTTTATTTCTGCTGCCTTTGGTTCTTTTTTTTATCATTTGCTGCTATCTTTTTAACTTTCTTTACTTACTTTCTTTTTTTTTTCACTCTCCCCTTTTATTTCAGCCGTCTGAGGTATGAAAACGTCCCCAAACTCACCAGGAATCTCCAGATAGTTGTGTAAATTGTAAAGAGAGAAGTTTAATAAACAGAAACAACGGACACTCTGATGCACAGTGAATCTCGCAATACTCCCTTTATTAAAATACATCAGTGTGGATGTTCCTTTTTAACCTGAGGTTCCTGAGTTCACTTACAAAATCCCTTTTGTGACAATCCCTTTAAAATTAACTTGAGGACAAATCTGAATTTCCCTTATTGAAACATCTTTTTTTTCTTTCTTTTTTTTTGGGAGGGAGGGGGATATAAGAAAAATGTTATATATTTTTTTGCTTTTTGGTAATATATAAAAAAACACTAATCTTGTTTAATTGAAAATACTGTCATCCATTGTTTAGTATTCTACATAATGTGTCAGAATGTGGATGTTTTCTGTGATTTGCAAGTAACTACAGATTTGTTTCCACCAGCAAGGAGACGCTGGGAAACGTATATTGCACCTACATCAGGCTCTGTGTCCACCAGGAGGATTTCTCCCCCCCCCCCACTCACGGATCCGTTTTCTTGTTCTCGATGTTTACAGTGGAAATGACACTCCGATGCATGTTTCCCCACGGCGCCGACAGACGTAGCATGATTAAAACGCTTCGAGCAGAGAGCACTAGAGGTTCGGATTGCTTCGGCCTAAAGCAAAGAAAAAAAAAGTTTTTTATCGTCACAGTAAGTGCTGAAACCGTGAGTTGGAGTTGCCCCACATGCAACTGTTTAGCTCTGCTTCCTAAAAAAGAAGTAAAGTGGACACAGAGCCTAAACGCAGGGATTTACACCGCACACTCCAATCTGATTTTACACCCAGATGTGACCTTAAAGAGGGCAACAACAAAAAACAAAAAAAAGTTCCCCCACCTCTAAGCACTGTCTGATAGCCCCACGGGTGTAAATGAGGAGTTTCATTTCACAACATCACTTTCAAGAGGAGGAATTGCCGCCTGCCGTTCAGCGGGAGGCTGCATGTTCCCATGTTTGAAATTGCCGGAGATGTCGGTGATTTCAGGGTTTGTGTAACGCCGTCTGAATCCCATTCAGTGATGAAACTCCCATCAGATACGAGTGTGTGTGTAAACCCGGTATTTTGTCTGTTTCATAATGTTTTGTCACAGGGGGGGGGACGTTGATGACAGGGACTCACCTTGACTTTGCTGTGGATTGAAAATCGGGAATGAAAGAATGGAATAAAATAAGGATTTATCTTGACTTCAACGCCTGTTTGTCTGTTTCACATATTTGCACCGATCTCAATACTCTCGCTTGCACAGTGGCTGATCCTCACCAGACACGTTTTAAGATCTTTGAACCCTCTTTTCTATTGGCTCCAAACCCCTGAAATTCAGAATTCAAGGTGAACACTTGAAACGTTCCACGTCCAGCAGATGGACATGAGAGCAGCCTTCTAGTGTCACATTCTGCACAGTGAAGCTCAAACACTCGAGTGAAGTAACCCAATTAATTAATTAGTAACGTTAAACTGGAAGGGGATGTTAAATATGTTTATGTTATGTTTAGGAGATGACTGGCTCTCATTTATGCTTCTTAAATTCTCCCTTCACTCTGAAATATGTTTTTTTTCTTGTTCCTACAGCCTGATGTTTGTGCAGAGTTTGACACTAGAAGGCTGTTTTTATATTCATCCGCTGGAAGTGGAAAAGTTTCTCTCGGCTCATTGAAAATTTCTAACGGGGGGGGGGGGATTTGTGACATCGCAAGTTGTTCCGAAGCCGCGCGTTTGCATATTTTTTTCACATTCTGTATCCCAGCAGGATATTTCTGTACGTCGAGCTGCCGAGCACGCGCGTAGAACTGGGACCGGATCTGTCTGGCAGGACCCCGTCCACCCCTCGCTGTCCATTATAAATCCAGTTTATGGGAAAAATGATACAGAAAAAATCTTTCCTTACCTTTGCTGACCTTCCCTTTCCTCCTCCCGCGTTATCTCCTTCGTTCACACGCGGGCTAAAGCTAAACTGTGCCTCTTATCTTGTCACCGGTGGTTTATTTTCCTGAACTCCTACATAATGACATTATTCCATACCCCGGGCCTCCCTATCTGCACCAGTATCCTTCAGGGGCCTCATCCTGTCCCACTTCTTTACCACACACACTCGCCACGCCATTTATATAGTTCAAGACTCATCCTAAAGGTGGTAACTTTAACTGTTGTTTGGTGTTCAATAGATGAAAAACTGTGTGGAAACGCGCTTTCCTTTTGCATATGGCGGCATGAGTTTGTGAGACTCGCTCAAGTAGAAAAATGAATGTTTAAAGGAGCCGGCACGGCTCAACTGACCCTGAACCGTGACCTTTAACCCTCTCAGGCATGGATTAGACCGGTGTCAGGTCGTTCCGTCGTTTTTTTAACACAACGAATCGTGTCAAACGTAGCGAGCGGCGGCGGCGCGTGTGTGTGTGTGAACGCAGCAGACAGGTTTACTGGTGTTTACCCGCACATATGGCAACGCTTTGGGTGTCCATACCTGCGTCTCTGCTTTCCCCATCCACTGTCCTAATAAAAGCCAGCGGAGGGAGACAGGAGGGGAAAAAGAAACGCTCGTATGACTCCCTGATTTATGTGCGCGGAGGCAGGAGAGGGCGGGAGAGACGCAACCACACGGCGACTCGTCTTCTTCTTCTGTAGCTCCACGTCTCTCTGGGCCGTGTACGACACAGCGGCGGTGAGCAGTAAGTGAAAATATTAACCGAAGGAGTTCAGATGTCTGATATTCCAACAAAACTTCATCTGAGAGGAGGAAAAAAGCTGATTTAAGGAGGAAAAAGCAGATTAAATAAACCATTTAAAATCTTTCATGTATATGGTTTTACAGCCGGATTCAGTCGCAGGCTTCAAATCAAATCCTGAGTTGTGTCCCCAAAAAAGGAAAAAAAAAGGCAATTAATCATTTAACTAAATCCATAAATTGCGGATTTACATGAAATGAATCTGTCACAATTGCGAAACGACTCCTCGCATCAAGCGAAAACCATCAAACACGAGTCGGTTTCAGCCTCTCGAATAAAATATGAGGATTTATTGCCTCGCCTGGTTTCGTGTAATTGCAAATTGAATATCTTTCGGAGGTTTTGGGAGCGTCGGTCGGATAAAGCAAACAAATTGAGTCAGGGCAATTCGAGCTTTGGGAAATTGTGAATGTCGTTTCTCTGGCATATTACAGGGTGACTGCAGCTTAATTGACAGTGTTCAAAACAGAAAACCGCAGCGACTCCTTCTACATGAGCTGCAAAAACATACATATGATAATCAGCATTAAGCAGCACGAGGAATGCAGCGTACAGTGCATGGGTGGAGTTTTCCACACAAGACTGTACTTTGGAAACTATTCTTATCCAGAAGGGCTTGTGTTTTAGACTTTGCGCGAAGGTTTATGTGATTTAAACTCTTCAGGGGGGTTCACTCTCCCTCAAAAACACACACACACACACAATCACACACACACACCTCTGTTTGCAGAGATCCAACGTGGATAAGATCCCGCTGATACTGTAGATTTACAACACAAAAAAGAAACATGGATGTCCTTGAAGATAGCGTGTGCTTATGTGCATGTACGAAAAGATAAAAGTTGACTCCACATACACACGCAGAATCTGTGGTTTCAAAATGGTGAAAAGGGCCTGAGACAAGTGAGGAACCGGGAGGAGGAATAAAAAAGTGAGTGACTGCGGAGGAAGCGGCGAGGGCTTTGCTTTGGCTGCGGGACGATGTGGTTTCAATCATCACACATCACATCACACATGACTGAAAAGAAAAAAGGAGCGAGGGACGGGAGAGAAAGAGAAACAGAGAAGAAGGAGGAGAAGGAGAAGGAGGGCCGCGACCAAAACAAACAGAAGCTCAAATTAAAACACATTCAGGGCATATTACATGTTCTCAATCTAAATAATTCATGATCTCAGCGCGGTGGTTCGGTGGCGGCGACTTGTTTCTCGTCGGTTTTGGGATGCGTTTTTTATGTTTTTTCTGCGTACAGATCCCCGCTTTATTGTGTCCAATAAACGGGTTGTTAGGTGAAGGAATTACTGTCCCGTCGCCGGGGGATGAATGGGGCGGGCGGGATGGAAGGGACAGAAGCAAGAAGCAGGCAGTGAGCGGTAGGAAAAACTTCTGAGAGGAAATAAAAACAATGTGAGAGGAGTGGAGCTCCTAAAATAAGCTGTTAGCCACTGACAGTCCAAACATCCAGCAACACTGATGACATTTTCCTCTTCGCTTTTTTTTCTTTTTCCCCCTCCTGCCTTCATTGGGCCATTTGTGTGACTTTTTTTTTTATATAGAGAAAATTACACTGCGAACTGCTGAGGAATAGACAGATTAGGGTTTGAAGTCGACCACATTAAGGCGACTTTTTCACCGCAATGCGACCGATTCTGGCAGGAATGAACTTTGCTGACCCCTACGCATCAATTTTCAGAATGGCCGAGCGGTGTAAGGCGACAGACATGTAGCATTCCCTAATGTGATCTAAGTAAAAAAAATGAGACTGGAGCTAGGATGAAATTTAAACTATTTTGTCCTGCGTATTTCCTCCTGTTGTCTTGTCAGGATGGCCGAGCGGTCTAAGGCGACAGACTCAAGGTTTGACTCCTTCCTGAGAAAAAGGGATTTCTGTTCTCCACATGGAGGCGTGGGTTCAAATCCCACTTCTGACAGGTGCTTTAAACACTTCTCTCTAGATATAGAAAAATGAATAGGGAATATTAACTCCACCATTGCTCAATCCTTAAAACAATACTTGTTTGCCGTCATCAATCCTCCTGTTCGTATTGACCTTTAGGAGATCTCTTCATCATGCACTTTCAGTCTAAGTAAATCCCCTTAGTGACAAATAACAGATGCATTTAAAAGTTCATGTCAGTCTTTAAGGAGCCAAGTGAATATTTTTGCTCAACAGGCACAAAGAGATCCATCTTTATGCCAAGTGTAAGATATCCACTTTATTTGATAACTAGGACCCAGTATGCTGATTTTTAGTAGCAGGGGTCAGGGTCAAATCCTGGTTGGCAAGATGAGAAAATAAAAAAACAGTTTTAATAAGTATTCATCAGGTCTCTCAACATGCACAATCTGTGTTCATGCATGTTGTTTTTTTGTCATTTAAAAGTCCATGTGTACCATTTGTTATAACAAAAATTGTGTTTTTTTTCAATTAGGTGTCAAATGACAGATTTGACCTGGTCCCAGTGCTAGTTTCACGGCGGCCTGAAACAGTGGCCCTTATGGACGCAGGCGTTACCAGGGAAACGCACGCAGGCGTTACCAGGGAAACGCACGCAGGCGTTACCAGGGAAACGGCAGGCGTTCAGTGATGCCTGTTGGTCACACCTGCTGCTGTTGACCTGGTTCAGGTCTGCTGGCTGCTACTGGTCACTTTACACAAGTCTACATTGTTTAGGGAATTAAAGTCAAGTGTTTTGTAAATGTTTTAAGAACAAAATGATTTAATTAACTATCTATAACTTAATATTTGATATTTAATTTAATTTGATATTTATTTATTTATTTTTTTACAGTCTTGTTAGTTGTGTGAAGGCCTGTGTGTGTCCGCTGTCAGGATGGCCGAGCGGTCTAAGGCGCCAGACTCAAGGCTTCACTCCTTCCTGAGCTACAGGGACTTCTGGTCTCCACATGGAGGCGTGGGTTCAAATCCCACTTCTGACAGTTTTTTTTTTGCATCCCGTGATTCATCCCCGTTGTCTGGCACTCATCGAGGGGCTTCTCTTTCTCTCTCCTCCTGTTTCCTCGCGGACTTTCTCTCTCTCTCCTTCTCTCTCTCTCCAGCAGGCGTGCAGTTTCCACATCAGAGCCGAGCAGCCAGACGGCTCACGCAGACACACAGTGAACTTCAGGGCTCTTTTGTTTCACTCTCTCCGTGTTTCCTCGACGCGTAAAAACTTTGGACATCGCCTCCCTCCTCGTTCTCCCCCTCCCTCTCTTTCTCTCTCTCTCTCTCCCCGCGCGTAATTAGTTTGTGCGCTTTTGGAAACTTGTGATGACCGTGAAGAAATCTCACGTTATTTCTGACACCTGTTGCTGAGGACGCGGCGCGCGCGCGCACGACGACGACGAGCGCGTGCGACGATTGTTGAGCTCGTGTTTAGACGGGACACTTTTTTTTTTCTTTTTGCAGCTCGCTGCGTGTGTGACAGGTCCGCAGGAGGCTTCGTTATAACATCCGCGTGTTCTCATAAAAAAACAAACACTTTTTTTTATTTGTGACTCGGGACTTCGAGCGACAATAAAACAAAAAGGAAGTTTATCGGGTCAGAATCAGCGTGAAACTGTGGGCTTAAAAAAAAAAAGGGAAGAACAGCACCGATCTGATCTGTGGTTCACCGGCCAGAGACGCACTTTTTTCGGCTTCTTAAAGCGCTTCGCTCGGTGGAAGGAAGGAAGCAAAAGTTTGTTTGGGACAGCTACACAGCTGGATTCAAGCTCTGCAGACCAGGTAGGAAACACCAGGGTTTTATAGTAAAAGACAGGGAATCACCACAAATTATCAGCATGAGTATCTTCAAAATATTTTTCATTGATACACACACATTTATTCCATCATAAATGATCGTTATAATATGTTCTTTGATACTTTCTGTCTGTTTTTTCCACTATATCTGTGTCCTGTTAAGTTTGAAAACTTTATTGATTTGAACTTGAACGCTGATTGTTGAGCAGCTTACAGATGTTGCAAACATCTGGGTTTAAGTTTTCTCCACTGGCTTTTTGGACTTTGGTCAATTTTCAAAACTTGTCCCCACAATGTTTCCGTTGTCATAGTCTACTTACAGAATGGCCTTACTTCATGACAGCAGGGAAATGCTGTGTGTGTGTGTGTGTGTGTGTGTGTGTGTGCGTGCATGGTCTGCCGGCCCCATCGGCCCTCTAAATGAAGGCTGCCCTCTCGCTTTGCGGTGGAGACCAGGACTATTTTGGTCGAAATATTGCACAAATGTTTCTCTCAGTATACAGAAGCTGCTCTGCCTTCATGCGGGCCCGGCCCGGCCGTTCTGGCTCCTGACTGCACACTGAAACGAGTCTGTAAGAAACCAGATCTCAGGGAAGTTCCTCTGGTGGACTCGTGTAAGAAAATGTCCCAGCACAGGTCTGTGATTTAATAAATGTAGATGTGCTGTGCACGGCTGGAGTTCAAAGGTCACTGGTATTATCATTATCACAGAGACAAAATGCATGCGCTTCTTTAAGCCTGTGAGGCTAAAATGGTCCAATGTAGAAGATATTGGTGCAGATATGCTAACATGTTGTGTAGAAACAGAAACTTTCATGTCGCTGCATGTGTTACATGACCGTAAATGGGCTTTTAAATGTTCTGTTCGTTAAAAGTAACAAGACAAGACAGTTTGTAAAGAAAAGGTTCTTCTTTTGTATGTGTTTTTGGTGACCTTTGACCCTAGCTCATCTCACCCAACTCACACACAAACACTATAATGTGATGAACTGATTAAAACATTAGAACGTGTGTCAACGCTCAACTTTTTTCTTTTACTCAAAAAGACCCAAAAAAAACAGGGCACACAGAGTTTTTCTTAATTCAATCAATTATTATCATTAATAATAATTGATCCCCTTTTAGAAGAGGCAAAGGTATGCGCACCATGACAAAGAAAATACACGATTTAGCCGATTTCAGAAGAAAAATATAGTTAACACACACACACACACACACACAATAAAGGAACATTCTGTTCACGGTGAGACATGATTAAATCGAGCAGCCACACTCGAGACAAAGATATTTTCATTTCTTCTGATTCATTTAAACTCCCCCCCCCGCCTTTTTTTGTGTTTGTCAAAGACCGGCACAGCGGAGCAACATGCGTTTCTCATGCTGTCATCGCGTCTGAAGGCAGACGATCGGATTCGTTTTCAGCATGTGACTCTGGCGGTGACGTCTCCGGCTCGCTTTGCCTTTCCGTGGGTTTTTTTTTTCTTTTTTCAAGTCTTGAAACCCACATGAGCCATGGACCAGACTGACAGCCTGATAAACCTGTGTGTGTGTGTGTGTGTGTGTGTGTGTGTGTGTGTGTGTGTGTGTGTGTGTGTGTGTGTGTGTGTGTGTGTGTGTGTGTGTGTGTGTGTGTGTGTGGCAGATAGCAATGTTAGATTTGTAGATAGAGGTGGTGAAAAGTGTTGCTGTCAACAAGTGAGCCATTAGAGAGAGATAATCTCTCTTCCTGCTCTCCTCCCTGTCCTCAAAGTCAATTTCTGTTCTTTCTCTTCTCTCTCTCTCTCTCTCTCTCTTTCATTCATGACATTATTTTTTTTCCCGTATGGGGCAGTTCAGCTTTTCTTTCCTGTGTTTCGGTGGCGTTTCTGTTTCGTTCTTTACGTTCAGGGAGTCGCGTCTGTCCGACTTGATGTCAAGAGCATCTGTCGGGATCTCTGGGTTTGGAAAGCTGATATATGAAGAGCAGATTTGGTTTTCACATTCCCCAAATTGTTTATTTCCCTGCATACATTGCCTGAACGTTCTCTGTAGTAGCGAGTAACACAAACGGCCCAAAAAGCCTCAGTATTAACCGATTCATGTGGCAAACGTCGCCGTAAAGAGCTGCACTGTTCCCTCCCTAACCTCCGTCTGTCTGCCCTTCAACCGGTGAGAAAAGCCTTTTTC